>PVJC01011989.1:0-40477 GCA_004026665.1 Murina feae | reverse complement strand
CGCGCCTCCGTACCTCTGTACTTTGCTTCCGCTGCTGCTCTGAGTCTCAGACTCTTCTCTGGTTGTAGGATTTTCACTCAGCCAGCCGTCCTGCTGGTGCGAGTGGTGTCCGTGTGTTCTTTTCGCGGTTTTTCTGAAATAGTTGTTCACAGCTGCATATGCGGTGTCTACCCTATGCCGCCATCTTGTTTCTCTCCCATACCGATTCTTGATAAGTTGACATCAATACTGATCCTACCAGCAATGGAATTTGTAATCTAGGAAGGAAAATTACACATGTGCACACAGAACTGTGAGGACACGCAGAGTGGGTGTTACAGAAGGTGCTGAGGGGGTGCTGTGGGAGGTTGGAAGTGACACCGGCAGAAGGTCTGAAGGAGGAGGGACATGTGCTCTGGGCCTTGAAGGATGCCAGCTGTGGACTCTTACAAATGAGGAAAGTGTTCTAAGTGGATGCAGTGAAAGCTGGAGGCAAGATGCAGAAGGGGCAGCAGACAGATTCCTTTTATTGGAGCATGTACGGGGAGAAGGCTTGAAACGTGGGTGCCAGGCGTCAGGGGGCTGATTGAGGGCTTGCTGCTTCAACCAAGATCAAGTGTCCTATATAATAAAGGCCTAATATGCAAATGGAAGGAACAGCAGAACGACAGGTTGGCAGGGGGTGAGGCTGGCGAGTGGGTGGCACCAGGCCAGCCAAGGCAGGTGCCACAGGGCAGAGGGAGGGGATGGTGATCAGGAGGCAGGAGCTGGTGGTGGTGGAGTGATGGGCGAGGGGCTGGCCACTCCCCAGCCGGTGCTGTCCCCCTATCCTCCCGTGGGTTGCCTCCCATAGAGGGAGGCCAGACTGCAGCTTAGGCCCGCTCCCTGCATCAGACATCCCCTGAGGGCTCCTGGTCTGCAAGAGGGTACAGGCCGGGCTGAGGGACGCCCCCAGTGCACGAATTTCCATGCACTGGGCCTCTAGTACTGTGATAATGTACTATTCGAATGTCTTGAAGTTTCTCAGGAGGCAGATTGTTTTTCATTTCTTTTTTTCTATTTTTGATAGTTGGATATTTGATTCGATTACCAAGAGGTTTTAGCTTGACCCAAGATTCGCTGAAAATAGTGGGATCACCAAATTATCCAGGTATTAATAGGTAGATATTCAGTAATTTTTAGAAAGTAATTAGCATTTGTTTAAATGTTGTCAATTTGTCCAAAAGGCTAATGTTCTTCAATGATCCTAGTCTCTGAAGGCCCTTTTTCTTCTAGGACAATTGATTATAGTTGTTTCTGAATAGTTAGATTCACCCACATCTAATTATGTAACTGCTTAAGTGTAAAAAATAGTTATTTCTAAAAGTTATGTAATTAAAGTTGCCTATAGTGTTTTCTTGTTATTATATAATAACTCCCATATTATTAAATGTATATAGTTCAAATATAGTAAAGCTTTTTTCAAACGAAATCTATATATCATAAAGATTTTGGATTCGTAATATTTTGCAGTAGCCACGTAAGATTTTTTGTATATTTCTTATTGAGGTAAACTCACATGCCTTAAAATTCCTCCTTGAAAGCATACAATGCAGTAGTATTCAGTGTATTAAGTTTGTGCAACCATGGACACTGTGTAATCTTAATTTCATTGTTCCATAAAGAAATGCCATACCCATTAAGTGACCATATTCCAGCCCCTTTCAGCCACTAACCCGCTTCCCGTTGCTGTGGATGTGCCCGTTCTGCACATTTCATACAAGTGGGCTGTGCACTGTGTGGCGTCTGCATGTAACTTCGCTCCCAGTACAGTGATTTCCAAGGCCGTTCACACTATAGAATGCGTCGGTACTTCACTCCTCTCTGGCTGCGTGGTGTCCCCTGGGGGATATGCCCCTTCAAGTGTCGCCTGTGGATAGGTGCGTGGCTTCCACATACTGGCTGTTATGATGGTGCTGTGACGAACGTCCTGGACCAGCTCCTCTGAGCATCCACTTCCAGTTCCCAGGTCTGTGTGGGATGGATTCTCATGGTGGTGACCGTGACCTGGAGCTCCTCAGGCTTATTGGCCGTTTGCATGCCTTCTTTGTAGACATGCTTATCCAGGTTCTGTGCCCTTTCCTAATTGGGTTCGCATTTTATTAGTGCGCTGGAAGATCTTTTAAATATATTTCGGATACTAGTCTCTTATTAGATACTTGACTTGTAAATACTGTCTTCCATTCTGTGGGTTGCATTTTCATTTTTAAAACAGTGTCCTTTAAAGCACACATCTTAAGCTTTGATAAAGTCCAATTTTTATTTTTAATTTAGTGCTGGTGCTTTAGGTGTCATGTCTTCAAAACTTTGTAATCAGCAGCCACAGAGTCTTCTATAAGAATGTTATAGGCTTGCCCTAACCGGTTTGGCTCAGTGGATAGAGCGTCGGCCTGCGGACTGAAAGGTCCCGGGTTCGATTCCGGTCAAGGGCATGTACCTTGGTTGCGGGCACATCCCCAGTGGGGAGAGTACAGGAGGCAGCTGATCGATGTTTCTCTCTCATCGATGTTTCTAACTCTCTATCCCTCTCCCTTCCTCTCTGTAAAAAATCAATAAAATATATTTTTAAAAAAAGAATGTTATAGGTTTAGCTCTTGCAACTAGGTCTTCAACCACTTTGAATTAATTTTGCATGTGGTGTGAGGAAGCGGTCAACTTCTTCTTTTGCATGTGGATATCCAGTTGTTCTAACTCCAGTTGTGGCAGAGCTTCTTCATTCCTGGTTACCTGTCTTGATGCTCTTGTTGAAGAGAGTTTAGCACAGGTGTGTGCTTTGTTGTTGCTTTCCCGGGTTCTGTTCCGTTTATCTGCGCTGTGTCTGTTGTTAGGCCAGGACCACACCATCTCCATTGCTCTTGCTTTATAGTAAGTTTCACAATCAGTAAGGTTGATTCCTTGAAATTTGTTACTTTTAAGATTGTTTTGACTATTCTGGATCCCTTGCAATTGGATATTAGTTCTAGAATTAACTTGTCAATTTATGCAAAAAGGCCATTGGGATTTTAAATGGGCTGCATTAAATATGTAGATCAACTTTGGGAGGGTCACCACCTAACAGGTGGTAAATCTTACAGTTCATAAACGGATTATTTTTCCATTTATTTAGGTCTTCACTTTCCCTCAGGGACATTATGGTTGTCTGTGTACAAGTCTTATACTTCTTTTGTTAAATTTATTCTTAAACATTTTATTTTTTGATGCCATTTTAAATGGAATGTTTTTTTAATTTACTTTTTGGATTGGTCATTCCTATTGTATAAATATACAATTGAGTTTTGCAAACTAAGGTTGCATCCTGTCACCTTGCCACCTTGCTGAATCACTTATTAGCTTTATTTTTTCGTGTGGGTGTGTGGGGGGTGGAATTAATCTTTAGGGTTTTCCATATACAACACACCACATCATTTGCAAACAGAGGCCATTCTATTTCTTCCTTCCCAGTCGGGAGGTGTTTCTTTTTGTTTCAGTGGCTCCAGCTCAGTATTGAAGATGCGGATGCCTCAGTCTTCTCCCTCATCTTGACTTGAGAGAAGACTGAAGCCTTTCGCTGCCCAGCACAGTGTTGGCCTGAGCTCTGGGTAGATGACACCTAAAGCACCTTTATCAGACTGAGAAGAGCTCCCTCCTGTCCCTCTTGGTTAACTGCAGGAAGCGTTGGTGGGAGAGGCTGCTGCATTTTGTCAGATACCTGTGTTGCTGTATTGAGGTGATAATGGAGTTTTGTCCTTTTTCTGTTGATGTGATCTGGTATTGAATGATTTTTGTATTTTGATCTAACCTTGCATCCCTGGGATAAAAAGCAATTGATGAAGATGTATTACCCTTTTTCATGTTGCTGGATCTAGTTGCTGACATTTTAAGGATTTTTATGTCTGTATTCATGAGGGAAGTGTATAGTTTTCCTGTGTAGGATTAGTCTGATGTTGATCTTAGGGTAATAGTGCCTTTATTAGGTGGGATGTGTTCCTTCCTGTTCTGTTTTTTGGAAGAGTTTGGGAGCTATTATTAATTAATTCTGCTTGGAAAATTAATTTTGGAAAAATTCACCAGTGAATTTATCTGGGGCTAGAATTTATCTGTGGCATTTTTTTTATTACTAGTGCAAACACTTTGTTTTAGGTCTACTCAGACTTTCTATTTCGTATGGTTTCAGGTGAGAAATGAGCGACTAATTTTATTGAGGATCGCATGTATGTGATGAGTTGCTTCTCTCTTGCACAGCTGGACAGGGGAAATGGGAGTAGAGCAAGTTAGAATGCTCCAGTGCTCAGCTCTTAGCAAGCAAATCGGTTTCCTATGGATTAAACAACAGGAGTGTGTTGCCTCACAGGTGTGGAGACTGGAAGTCCCGTCATGCAGGCAGAGGTGGTTCTTCTGGGCTGTCCTAACAAAAAAAGATAAAGTACAGATAGAGGATTGTCCTAATACTTTATAAGTAAGACCAATGCATTATGCTCAGATTGAGATACACACACACACACACACATAATAAATGTGTATATCTTTAATGTCAGTTACCTGGAATGCAATGAAATTCAGTTCTTACTAAGTAATAGCAATAATCCAAACAAAACTTATGAAAACATGTAATCCAAACTGCAAATATGAAAGCATGAAATGTTATTGGAACATTTTAATACTGTATTTCAGTGAAGGTGTATGTTATGCTCCGTCACAAGAGTCCACACGTGTTATGTGTAACCCAAAAGCTGCGGAATTCCGAGCTGATAGACCCCTCATTCCAGTGGCACGGGCCCAAGGGGAAGATCATCTCAGGTAGGCCTTGGTTTTAGCTGGTGACATTGAACCGACATGTCTGAGGTGCACGAAGAGCAAAAAGGACATTTGGATCTCGTATACGTTTATCTGTGTCCTCGCTTCTTTTTCCCGTGGTTTCCTGTGGGAGTTGTCATCCACAGTGTGGGCACACCAGTGTGCCCGTCCCGTGTTTCCCAGGCCTTCATTTCAGATACAGACGTACTGTCCGGGAAGTTCTCTAAGCGTCTACTAGGTATATTCCAAAAGGTGTTACTTTATTTTAAAGCTCATAAAATCATTGTGGTTACCTCAGCCAGACTCATGTTAGTAACGTGTATATGAAGAAACAGATATGATTCGGGTGTTTGTTAAAAATACAAATGAACACTTTGAGCCATAGACTGGTATAGTATGATTTTGCTTGTTGTATACAGGCCAATTCGGGACTGTTTTAGTAGTTATAATTTGATACTTTTGATTTTATATTTCCTTCTGATCAAAATCTTGACAATATGGATATTTAATTTCAACTTAAATATTATTATCAAATTTTTTAAATGACTAAGTTTAATATTGAATATATTATATCAAAAACATGCTTTTAAATATACTACATGATTTGGTAGTGGATGTGTACTAATATATTATTTGTGCTTATAAGAGAGTTATTTAGCATTTGCATATATATCCAGAGGAAAAAGTAGACTCGAGATACATCTGAATGGTAGCCTTGCATTTTTCAAATTTTTAAGAAACAAGATCTTATTCTCATGCAGGTACTTTTCCCACGGGGCAGTTGCTGTGTGGTGTGACTGATTCATCAACATTTTCTCCATTCAACTTCTTATTTAGTGATTTTGAAATGCAGATCTTATTTTTATTCTAATGTTTCATTTGCTAAAAGCCAATTTATTTTTTTGCAGTGCAATTCAAACGTGTAGATGAGCTTAGCTCTGTTCTTTTCAGCCTTGAAAATTCAGATGAATGAATTTTCATCTTGAAGGTCTGTTCAGTGAAGCACTTAATCATTTCTGCACATCTCCTGAGGAAGTTTTTCTTTATTGCTCTATCCCCCTTCGTTCCTGTCTTCCTTTCCCCTCCCTCCCTCACTCCCTCCCTCCTTCCCTCCCTCCCTCCCTCCCTCCCTTCCTTCACCTTATTAGAATAGTGATATGGTGCTTGCAGATGAAAATGCACAGGTTTACATTGTCACCTTGGATGGAGGAAGGAGGAAACATGTTCATACAAAGACTTGCTAAAGAAACATTCCTGGGAAATGTTTGTTCTGTAGTATGCTTTAATATCTTACACAGTCGAATGATCTCAGCTGTGCCTTATATGAAGCATCTGATAGATACATGTGTGTATAAGACACATGCAAGTGTTGAAGCATGATAAAGCAACACATGGGAGCCTGCTGTGCACGTCAAGATTTGCAGTTTGAACCTCTTAATAAGTGGCTTTAAAAATTCCATTAGTCCTTTTCCAACCCTTATCAGGTAAACACTACCCTGAACTTTTACAATATTACTTCTTAGCTTTTCTCTACACATTTGTCATATATATATACTAGTAAAGATACACATTCAAATACATATTATGTATAAGTATATGTGTATGTATTTTGCAAGAGTATGTTTTCACATTTTTATTTTGAATTTATAAAAATTACAAACATACTATATTTGCCATGTGCTAGCTGCAGGTCTAAGCAGTTTGCTCATAACAAATCACTTAGTTTTGCAGCAGCCTTTGCAGTAAGCACAGCCATTGTCTGCACTTTGTACATGGAAACAGCTGCATGTATGTACCTGTGAACAGATATCTGAGAATGCCCAGTTAGAAACTGATCCTTGTAGAATCAGTCTCTTGCCACTCAGGCAGTCGCACAGCTGATGCACTGAAGTTGGTGACATTTTGACACCACGGTCACCCTGGCACCTGCTGTCAACAAACACCGGATGCAAGCACAGGTCCTGCCCCCAACTCCTTTGAATGATGCTGCGGATAAACGGTGATGGCTTTACATTGTTTAGAAAATATGCTGTTATTTTATCTTAATCTCATGTAATTTAAGAAACTGCTGCATCTTATTTCTTTATTAGAAAACAGCACCACACACATAACCACCACAGGGAGCCTGGTGTTCCAGGACTTTGAGGAGGCTATGACGGGGGCTTACACGTGCTTCCTGGAGTACAGACCTACTGTGGAGGAGGCGGTTAAGAACATCCAGCTCAAGTTCATCGTGTACGGTAAGGGGCGCGCCTACTGTGCGTCACCAAATACTTAACTGTTGTGACATGTTTGTGTTACTTTACTCGTTCAGTTCAAGAGGAATTACTGCCTGCCTCTGTTTTACAAGTCCTGTGTGAGGAGGTCACG
The DNA here is from genome assembly GCA_004026665.1 of Murina feae. Lineage (NCBI taxonomy): Eukaryota > Metazoa > Chordata > Mammalia > Chiroptera > Vespertilionidae > Murina > Murina feae. The sequence goes on along the minus strand of PVJC01011989.1, from coordinate 33,316 downwards.
TGGAGGGCAGATCTTCAGGGCTGTTTATCTAGATAAGCTATTTATCCTTAAATTTCTCAAGATGAAAGTAAAAATAATTCCAATCTTAAATGATGTTGGGACATTTAAATGAGTTACTATTTAAATGAGTGCCTATAACAGCATTTGTCAGTGATGGTTAGATGAATTGCTTATTAAATTGACATATATAATGGCTTTATTCCATGCAGTAATTGCTCTTGAGTAGTTGCAATATATTGGAATTGCATAAGTAACTATTGTGTGTTGCTCTCTGTTCATTTTTTCACAGCGTATCGTGAGCCTCGATTTTATTACCAGTTCACAGCTCGATACCATTCAGCTCCTTGCAATAGTATCTATAACATTTCTTTTGAGAATAAACTTCTACAGATTTTAAGCAAACTGGTTCATGACATTAAGTGTGAAGTTTCCTTACAGAAGTCTGAATGCCATCATGTTAAAATGCAAAAAGCTGGTTTTCAAAATGAATTGTTTTTTAAATTTGCAGGTAAGGATACACAATTCTCTAAAGAATACAGCTTGAGAACAGGAAGCCAGTGTTAAGTCTTGTGAATTACCAGCAGTGATTTTCAGGTGTAAATGTTATAATCTGAGTATGTTCATGTTCTTTACTTTGACTTAGTTCAAAGAGCCTCCAAATCATATTCTACTGATTTATGTTCTTAGTGAAAAGTTTGTACTCACAAAACTGAAACCTTGCTATGATACCTCACTGTAGAATGGAATTTAGTATAAGGAACGTTTAGTATGATATTTAGCTACAAGGTGGAACTATTATGATATCATACATTAGATCCAGGATCAAATGTCATGTGTTTTCTCAGTTTCATGTATAGATACTGAAAAAGAATCCAAGCCATGTGACAACCATACTTGTGACTATTCCAAAAGGCTCTCTAAGGTATGTACGTGAGGCTGGAGATATGAGAATGAGTGAGCATGCCCAGTGTGTAAGGCATAAGCAAGCATCTAGGCTACTCATACAACCAATCAGCCCCCCACACACACTGAGGGAATTCAACCGTGATAATAAAGCTTCATAAAATAGTAAATGCTAAGAGTTATAACGTCTTGATGAAATACTTTGAAATTTAACATTTTGATTATATTAAGATGATGTCCATTTATTGGCTTAGGATGAAAATTATGCTTTAACTCCCAGCGGCAACTTAATTTACTTGTTTCTTTTACATTATAGTTAATATATTGTCATGCTTAGTAAACTTATGGTGATATTTTCCTATCTCTAAGTATTCTAAATGACCATATATACTTTATAAAATCATTTTTAAATATTTGGAATATTAAATTACACTGAGTGGCCAGATTATTATGACCACCTGATGTTTGTAGGCAAATTAGCTATAATTTCTTGCTGAACTTGCAAGAGGGCCAGACCATTATAAATAGAGAAGCAGGTTGTTTACCACAACAGTAGAAAGAATTTTTTTCTGAAGATCTGGGTAAACAACGTGATTTAACAGCCTTTGAACGTGGGATGATTGTTGACCCTCAAAGCCATGGAGCGAGTATCAGCAAAACAGCCGAAGGCCTATTCGAACACCTTTGCTGTCTGCAGTTGCCAAGATAAAACGTCTCCAATTCCCACAGGGACACAAGGATTGGACAGTGGAGCATTGGAAAAAAGTCATGTGGTCCAGTGAATCACGTTTCCAGTTGCATCATGCAGATGGCAGACGAGAATTTGGCGGAAACAGCATGAAAGCATGCATCACACATGCATGAGGACAACCCTTTAAGCTGGTGGGGGCAGTGTTATGGTTTGGGGCATGTTTTCCTGACATGATTTGGGCCCTTTAATTCATGTGGAACAATGTCTGAATAGCACAACATACCTAAGTATCGTTGCTGATCAGGTTCATCCTATCATGTTGATGGCCTATCCCAGTGGAGGTGGCTTCTTCCAACAAGACAAAGCACCATGCCCCGGTGCTCGTATTATGCAGGAGTGGTTTCAAGAACATGAGGGAGACTTGACCTTGCTTAGGTGGCCCCACAATCACCAGATCTCAATCCAATTGAGCATTTGTAGGACGAACTTAAAAGCGCCATCAGGCAGCAGGTTCCACAATCATCAAATCTCACAGAACTGGACAGTGCTATTCGTCAGGCATGGTGGCAGATTCCTCGCATCACCTTTCAGCATCTCGTGGAGTCAATGCCAAGAGGAATCACCACAGTATTGATGGCAAAAGGTGACCCAACGAAGTACTGATGGGTGGGCATAATAATCTGGCCACTCAGTGTATATCATGATGATTGTAAAACTTTCCAATTTAAGGTGTAGGTATTACACTTGAAAAAGTGATGATTTCTTTTTAGTCATTTGTTTATTTTTTAAAGTATATGTTTTTATTGCGTATATTGGGGTGACATTGGTTAATAAAATAACAGGTTTCAGGTGTACAATTCTGTAATCTATCATCTGCATATTGTATTGTTGTTCACCTCAAGTCAAGCCTCCGTCTGTCACCTTTACCTCCTCTATAGCTTCTATTCCCTCCCCCTTCGCTCTATATTCTGTCCTTACTCTTTTCCTAGAGGGAACGTAAGAAATAGGCATCTGGTTTACATGGTCTTTTTAATTCCCATCAGGTTTTGTGAGGTTTGTTTCCTTGATATTTATTTATTTACTTGCTGGATGCAGTATTAGGAAGCTAAGTGTTTCCTGACACTTTTAATCAAGTTTGGCAATTAAACATAGTTAATTTGATACCACATTTCTATCTCTAATTAATTCTTAAGCACTTTCTTAAATAAAATTTATGTTTGACCAAATAAATATCAACAAATTCACCTGAATTTATTAAAAGCTCAAGAAAACCATGTAAACTATAAAAAGATAATAATTGAGTAATGGAATTAGAATTATATATATGTGTTGAAAGGAGCGTGTGGAAGGCATTTTAATCATCACGTACAGACATGTTTATGGAAGGAATGGCTCTTGTGTGGTGGTGGAGGTGCACCGTTAGTGGTTGTGGGTCAGCGAGAGCCATTCACCCGTGCTCCTGACGAGGTCAGAGGGGAAGCTAGCTGGTGAGAACCGAGAGAAACCGCTGGCCTGTAGACGGTTTGTACCCGGGGCCGCACCCCTCGCTTCAACAGGTAAAGTGGTCAGTCATGGAGAAGTATGTGCCCCTGGTTAATTTCATCAGTCGATCCAGAGTAATCATCACAGACAACAATTACAGTCACAGTGACGCTGAGATTGTGAACTTAATTTTTGGGGTCACAGAACTGGAGGCTGTGAGTGTGTGCACCCGGTTGTGCTGGTGGAGGGGGGCTGCCTCAGGGCGTGCCCTCCTTAGAGGCTCTGAGAGCGCGGTGCAGGCGGTGCACCGGGTGTCCATGTCCGTTCCTGGGGGCATGGAATTTCATGGAAAAGTCTGATTTTGCTCATAGTCCATCCACACACCCTTCCAAATCCTGAGCGATGGGAAGGTGTGGGTGCGCGTCCAGGGGGTTTCCTCGGGTCGTGTTCAGGAGGGCGTCTGGAAGTAGTTGAGGTCTGCAGCTGACATTCTTTAATTTTCATGTGTTATCTACGTCCTATGAATGCAAAAAAAGAAAAGAAAGAGGAGAACCTCAAGAATGTGGGTTCCCCTGGTTCTAAATACACCAGCAGCCGCATGTACTCTAAGTCACACTTACTTATGAAGATAATTTTTCATGTCGTATTTCTATTTCAGGCTAAAAATCTCATAGAGAGATTTTTTAGTCAACAAGTCGAAGTTCTAGGCCGACGTGCCAGTCCATTGCCTGAAATATACTATATTGAAGATACCCTGCAAATGGTCTGGATTAACCGCTGCTTTCCCGGGTTTGGAATAAGTGCTGTGAAGCATCCAAAATGCCCCGAGTGCTGCGGTAGGTCATGGGCTGTGCTCCCTGCTTCGCGTTCATGCGCATTCGCTTCTGTTCATTATGCCTAAGTGACCGCCTAATGTGCTTCACCACCATGTAGTCATTTCTTAGTTCATTGGAAAGAGGAAAGCTGGCTGGATTTCAGCCGAGGGATTAATACAGCAAAGGGGGAGGCGTGCTGAGTGGGGGGAGGGGAGGGAGGAAGAAGAGTAGTTATGAGCCAGAGCCAGAGTTCTTTACCCAAAAAAGAGTCCAGTCATCTTTCCTTTAGAATCCACTCCTGATGGGTGCACATGTGTGGTCTGGACTGGGGACCATTTACCCTTTCTCTTTGGAAGAAGCTCATGAATGGCTTCGTTACCCGCTCTTTTCCTGACTTGGGATCCTGGCACCAGAGGATCGGAGCCGCTGCCTGGCGCTGTACATTTTTGGGATTTTGGACAAATGTCCAGTGACATCCACCATCGTAGTGTCACACAGGAGCTTCACCCAGATTCTCCCCGTTGTCTCCCGCTGCGTCCCTTCATCACCGATGACTTGTGGCCTCCCTGGCTCTGCTCTCACAGAATGTCAGGTCATGGGAACCACCCCGCACGCAGCCTTTCGGATGAGCCTCTCCTACTAATTTTGTACTCTAATGACATTTTAGTGTCTTCCTCAATCCACTTAAAGGAGGACAAAACACGTGAGGCTGTTTGCTGGAGAGAGAGCCACAGTCGTATCTGCAGCCTCCCCCCCTGCGTGGTGCCATTACAGGGAGCAGTCAGTACATAGCTAATCGCCGGGGGGAGCGGCTGTGTCCCAGTGCCGCCCTCCCGTGGCACTCAGGAAACGTGTTCCTGTCCGTGCACACTGACCACACGCAGGGCAGGGCCGAGGCCAGCATTTCCACGTGTGTGAGAGAGGAGGCAGGCCATGGGCACAGACCTTTGGAAGCATGACATGACAGCACTAGCGTTTACCACAAGTGTGGCCACCTGAACCCTTAGTGCTGCAGCAAGTAAATCCAGCTAACTTTGTTCAACCGGTATTTTTCCATCTGAAGTATTATTCCCCCAATAAAATGTGCGTTAATAGTTGGAGAACCCTGTGGAACCCAGAATGGGAAATTCTTTCTCTGAATAACAGATTAAAGACTTTGCAGTTTGGAAAAACGTGTTAAAAAGAAAGCTACGAGGCTAAACCATAGCATCTGGCCCAGACCCAAAGGATGCTGTGCATTTCTGCATTGCGGTGCAGGAAGGGTCTTCTCTGAGGCCCTGGCGACCTTAGGCCCTGGGGCAGGAGGGCGAGGGTCAGAGCCGCCAGTCGGGGCTGCCACCGCCTCTGCCCAGGGTGGGCGGTGAGCGTTCAGTGACCCCGGATGCTTCCCGGTCTAGGTCCTTGGTTTTCCTCCCTTTACTTTCTCTTATGCAGAGTAACTATGGTCACACATTCACGATATATATGTTATTCTTACGGGGATGATCAATCGCAGTTAAGTTAGGCTAAGTAATTTTTTTCAAAATTACACATTTAGCAATTGATAGAAGTAGGCTTGAATTGCGACGCTGTTAGAAATATCCTTCCGTATTTGGCTGTCTTTAACCTCTAAGTCATGGCTGTTGTGGGCAATACCAGTCACATTCGATCCCCCACGGCCATCACCTCCGTGGCTTCTGCTGTAACTTACAGGACGGCCAGTCATTCTTTAAACTCAACATTGTGTGGTCAGTAAAACTACTGTCGCTCTCAGTCATAGCCAGATTGCAGCAAAAGGCTAAGACTTTCCACTTATCTGAGGCGTTTCGAGTGGTCAGACTTCACAGAAACCTGGAGCAGAAGGGGGGCTGCAGAGTTGGGAAGGGGAAGAGGCGGGTGTGATGGGCAGGAGCTGCAGCTTTTCCCCAGTGGAAACCTCTGGAGATAGTTGTGCAGCAGGGCGAGGTACTTAATATGACGGCCCCACACTTCAGAGTGGCCAGGAGGCACCTCGCATGTTAGGTGCATTTTACACAATTAAAAACAAAAAGTGTTGAAGTACCAGACACCTTCTTAGGGAGTGGCCCGGTGCGCGGTGGCTGGCGTGTCTGGGGGACATGTTCTCACCCTTGTTCTCCCCACAGTGATCTGCAGCCCCGGCTCCTACAACCCCAGCGACGGGACGCACTGCCTCCACTGCAACAGCAGCCTGCACTTCGGGGCCAAAACCTGCCCGTAGGCGCCCGTGCTGTGGGCTCGCTCACACGACGTACAGTTTTGAAATATTAATACATAATAAATCACTATTATGCAAAATTAAATGTATCAGATTTTACCAGAAAACGGTGTCCTCATTTCGCTTGCAGCCTTCTGTGCCCAGGTGTGTCACAGGTGGAGCCAGGACTCCGTGCTCGTTCGTGTGAGTCACGATACCTCCTGGGTCGTCACTTTTGAAAAACAGTCGCAAAGCTGCATCAGGCTGGCGGGGCCTCCAGAAAGGGCTCAGCTCCCTGCACTGCCGACCGCCTGCGGCCTCCGGCTCCTCCGCTGTAACTGCCTTCCTTCCTGCAAGCATGGGATTTGATTTCTGTTCGTTTGACCTTTCATAGTTCAAAGTCACGTTTTTAAAAGACTGTTAGTCTTATTACTGCAGTTTTTAGCCACTTGGATAAGGTCTCGTGCCAACAACACAATGGTGGCAATCTTTAAGTTTTCATTTTAAAGTCCTTTAAATTACCTTCTTGACATTTTCGAGTGGAGTAATCATTGTGTGCCTAAAGGAAGGTGTGACTTCCACAAGGAGGTGACAAAGAGAAACAATTTCTTTCCCCCAGAGTGCCTCTGGGGAAGAGGATGGACAATAAAAATAAAGTTTAACAAAAACAATGATCACCCTCTCATTGCATTTCTGAAGCTGTGGAAGGTATAAGGGCAGGGCCACCTCACACTTCCCCTCACACTGCGAAGCTTTGTCAGAATACGAGAACTGCATGTAGAGATTAAGCGCCAGGAAAATACATGAGCAGCTTATAAAACCCACAGTTGCTCAGCTTTCTAACTGAGCAGCTGTCCATCACCCAGGCCCAGTGCCCCCGAGGCAAGCATCAGTGCCTCCGCAGGCAGGCGGGCTGGGGCTCTTCAATGGAGAGGGATGTATGGGCCCCAGGGGCCGGCTGCTGCTCGCTGCACTTGGTGCGGGAATGTAAGTTGAGCTGAGACCTGAAAACTTCCTATGGCTTCCGGGGAAGCAGGCCTTCCTTCTTGCGGCAACGGCCGGCCATGCAGACTTCTGTGTGGCAAAGCCCCAGACCTCACCACCTATTGCACTTCCCCTGTGAGAGGCGAGGCATTCCTTGGGAAAGAGACTAGGACCTCCCAAACCGAGGTGAGGACATAGGAGCTGAGCCGTGCACCCCAACCATCTCCTGGGCGGCTTGTGCTGAGAGGGGCAGCCTGCCAGCCCGAGGAGGGAAGAAGCCTCTCCCTCCCACAGTCATGTCGCCTTTGCTTCTGAGCCCAGACCTGACCTTGAGTCCTGGCAGTTGCAGGGCACCTGGTACCCCGTGACCTACCTGCACATCAAAGGCCTTGCGTGTCTGGGCAGTTTGTATCAGATGTCTGGGACACAGCCCATGGCAGACACACCGACGGCCCGACCCACGTCCTGTTCTGGAGAACCCTCTCCCCTTGAGTGTGGGTGGAAATTGTGACTGGACTGAAACAGATGTCCAGGGTGGGAGAGTCATGTGTACGATTACATGACACTGAGCTGGGAAGTGGGGTGTGCACAGCAGCTCCCTGAGCCATGGGGAGCCTGGTGTGGAAGGAGCTGGGCGCAGGCAGGTCCTGGCGGCAGAGTGCGCCCCATGAGCAAGTGGCTCAGGATCTCACGCTCCTCCTCGTGCCTCCTCCCTCCGCCTGCGTCCACCAGCTCATGGGGACTTCCAGGTCTCTGACAGCAGCCCCGGTGGACAGCCACAGGCGCCTCCGGGGCTGACGGGAGCGGAACAGGGGCACCTTGCTCGGGCGGAACCTGGGCTGTGCACCTGTTTCCCCACTTGGAGCTGCAGACATTTGTAAACAAGTCGATGGTCGGGGACTTGGGAGAACAAGAGTGGGAACTGGTGCCAGGTGCTGTGAGGAAACGGACCTGCACGCAGAGCGAGCACCAAGAACCTGCAGGACCTGCTCCGCCAACGGGCAAGAGATGGACGTTCTGCCTGGCTACCAAAGTGCCATCTGACCAAGCCCCTCTGGGTGCCCGGTGTTCCCACAGACAGAGCCCAACAGGGAGCGCCAGCGCCGGGCAGCAGGCGGCTTGCCCGGCCAGGCTCATCGGGAAGAGCCAGCGCTCCGTTCACACTGCGGCTGGGTGTGGTTTCTGCCAACTCCACCGTCTGTGAATTCGCTGCATCTTCTTACCGCGGTCGTCATATTTATCATAACATCGCTGCTGAGCGGAAGCTCGTCTGACAGGAAATGAGCTATGCAGTGGGCTTCCACGCAGGTAATTCACTGGTAACACCTTGGACCCCATCTCCTGGAGCATCTGGACTATGGGCTGTGGGGAGCCCAGCAAAGCCTCTGATGGCACCAGCGAGTGGCCTCGCTTAGTGAGGGCGGTGCTGTCCTCCTGGGTACGATTTATGCTCTAAATCGCCAAGTAACGGCAGCTGGCCACATGACCCTCATTGATTTTATGACTGTGGAGCGACGGTGATGGTTGTAAGAAGGGCCTGGTGGAAGCCTCTGGAACTTCCCCCACTTGTAGGGATAGTTCACTTGTAGGGATAGTTGGTGGTGCTGTTTCTTTTTCTTCTTTTTAAAATATATTTTATTGATTTTTTACAGAGAGGAAAGGAGAGGGATAGAGAGTTAGAAACATTGATGAAACATCTAACAGTTGCCTCCTGCACACCCCCTACGGGGGATGTGCCCAGAACCAAGGTACATGCCCTTGACCGGAATTGAACCTGGGACCCTTCAGTCCATAGGCCGACGCTCCATCCACTGAGCCAAACCAGTTAGGGCGGTGGTGCTGTTTCTATAGTTAAACTCATGGGTCCCAGACTGTGCGTGTGTTGGAAGGAGGGCGGTTGGAGCAGCTTCTCACGATTACACTGTGTTGAGGAGCAAAGCATGTCTCGTCTCTGCAGTTTGGGACAAGGCGAGCTCAGAGGTACTGTGTGAGGGAGGAGCGCTTCTATTACATTGTAGCCAGAACGTCCACCTCCTGCTGCGGACCCAGCCAGTCAGAAGGAGGGGACTGTGCTGGTACCAGGGCTGAGCCCCGCCATCCAGGGGAACTGGATGCCACAACCCCAGGGCGGAGGAGTGCCACCAGTCAAATGCGTGTCCTGGGGTAAAAGTGGATGGAGGCTGCAGCGCCCACTGTAGGAGGTGCTGGGGATGGCACACAATGAAGGTGTCAGCGCTGACTAGTGCCTGTCTTCCCCTGCGAGGAGTAAAGGGACTGGTGACCCGCTGCTGCCTCCACAGCCACCACCGCGAGCACCGACGCCATGTCTGCAGCGACGCCTCCTCTTCCATTCCCAACACTGGCCGTTCTCTCGTTTTGTTCCTGACCGAGTGCACTAGGGTTACAACTTTCATTGTGGCATCTCCTTTGTCCCAGGGGCATTTAGGATTCTATTTCTTAATTTGCAACATAGGATGAGTTTTGTTTGGCTTTTCTCATGACGTATAGTCTCACTGAACTGGTGTCAGGATTTACATTCTGTATGATGTCAGTTCTTTATAATGTTCTATGGCTCGGCATAAAGTCTTTGTTTATACATTTTCCACGTATACTTTAAAAATATGTATCCCATAAATTTTTCAAAAAGAATTATGTACATGTCCACTAGGCCAATTTTGTTAAATATAATATTCAGGTCTTCTATATCTTTTATTATTATTTTTGTTTCCTTTTCATTCCACCAGTTAAATGTAAAAATATTACCCTATAAATTATAGCACACATCCTTATCAAGATCTAATAATTGTTGGTCCTTCACCATTTTATAACCTCGTCCTTTAAGAATGCAGTCAACATTAAGATATTTTCAATTGAGTAATAGCTGAAAAATACTACCACTATTAGAAATTTATTTCAAAATATACCAAAAAATATTCTTCAAGCAGAAGAAAATAATCTGCAATAAAAAGTGAAAGAAGGAATTAATTAAATCACAAAAATGGGGATATAACTAAATCAATGGTGGCTATTAGAAAAATAATAATAAAGACTTGTCAGATTTAAAACACACAGAATTAAAATACATCTAAACAACAGATGTATAAGAAAGAGGCCAAGGAAGTGAAACTGTACTATGACTTTCACACTGTCTGTACAAGTGATGGAAGCCTCCACATTAGATTTGATGGGGCAACTGTGGATCTATAAGTGCTATTTCTGTGTCTAGAATTCTAAATTAGCAGTTATTTTCCTTCTGCACATTTAAAATATCCAACCATTTCCAGAATTCCATGGTTCCTTTGGATACCATGTCATTACAATTGTTTGTTTGTGAATGGAATCAGTACTTGTCTTCTGGCTGCTTGTGGGATTTTCATTTCCCTTGTTCCCAGTAGTGGTGCTACTCTGGAACTCTTCACTGCACATGGTACATCAGCTTCAGAGGACTACCAGCCATTACCTATTCAGTGTTGCTTCTGCTCCATTCTCTCCCTTCTCTCCATCTGTAGCTTTAAAAGCTCACCACATTCTTTACTCTCTTGTGCTTCTTTATGCATTTGCTATTTGTGCTTCTTATTGGTGCTCTGTCTTCAAGTTCACCATTTTCTCTTAAACTATGTCTAATATGTTGTTAAACTCATTCAACTGAATCTTTAATCTTTTTTATTATATTGTTCAGTTCCAAATTCTTATTTGGTTCTTTTCTATTTGATTGGCCCATTAGGTCTCTAAGACTCTGCTGAGATTTTCATTTTTATCCTGTAACTCCTTGAGCACAGCACTGTTATCCTGCATGGGTTCTGATTATTTCACTCTTTGGAGACCCTCTAACTCTGTCCCTATTGTTCATGGTTTCCATCCTTTGTGTTCAGCTTGTCTCATAGGCTTGGGTGCCTATTTAGCTTTGATAATATGCTTTATATTTGAAATTTAGGGTAATCATAACTTAGGGCCAAAGCTGTGGTCATTCTGAGGAGAAGCATGAGTCCACTGAATGGAGTACTGGGGTTTCTGTGCCCATTCAGACTTCAGGCATAGACTCAATCAGGAGTTCATTTGCCTTAACTCCCCTCCAGTCAGTCAAGGGAACCCCTATTTTATTGCTTCACCTGGATGGAACAATGATGCAAGTTGTCTAGCTCACCCTGCTCCTCAGTCTAGGGCACAATTTAAATGCATGATTAGGTGACAAAGTAATGTCAGTGAAAATGAAACATGTATGTGTCCATTCAGCGGGGTGCTTCAGATGGACGGGAAAAGTGCCCATTAGTTACTCGACACCTGCATTTCCCAAGTGATAGAGCATGGAGGTGGCAACAGCAATAAGTGCGAGACTGGAACATCACATTTGTGTGAATCACACTGGTTCTTCTAAGGACAGACACTAGATATACCTCTGAAACGAAATAGCATGTGGGCAGGGCCCCAGGAGAAATGGGCCCCATTATTTCATGACCTGATCATGGGTACAGCATTCCGAGGTGTGGAGGAGGGTCAGCCCCCAACAACGTCACATGATGGGGTCAGAACCGAAAAGGTGCACAGTGCGGACGGGGCACAGCACAGCGTTTTAATCTGTGGCTACAGAGAACACTGTGAGCTCTCTGCCAGGGGCATAGAAATACATCGCACAGAGAATAGTGAACTTTACTGTACTTGCTCTGAAAATAGCACGTTTATTGAGAGCGGGGTGTTCTGCCCAGCGTTCTCGGAGATGTTCTGAAATATAGTCCATTCCTTCTCTTGCAGTAATCGTTACCAAGAAAAGCAAAAGTCCCAACAGTCCCCCATTGTTCCTCATCAAAAGTCTCCTTTCGGGTGGCGCTTCCCCGAGTCCTCTGGAATGTTGGCATCAGGGAAGCGTCCCAGGAGGAGCCGGCGTTTCCGCGCGGCCAGGGCCTACTGCTGCCGGCACTCGTGTCGGGTGCACGTGGCCTGCCGCTCGACCCGCCACGTGCCCTCCTCGTAGGTGCAGTGGCAGACGGTGCAGTCGTCTGTCTTCACCTCTCGCCCTGCGGGGATCACGGCAGTTTCTGCAAAGCAGTTGGGACCTGAAACAGAGACATGTCTGTAATGCGTGCGTATAGAAACACACGGGGTTCAGTCGGCGGCGGCTCCCCGTCCACACCCCAGTCACTGTCTCCCATGGAGGACGTGGAAGTCCTATGGAAGTCCTAAGGTCACGGGAAGCACCCCACGCTCCTCCCAAAGTGGAACCAACGTCATTTAAAAACGTCCATGTGACAGACAGCTCTGTTATTTTCACTAACAAGAGTACCCCACCTGGGGGCCTTGCTTACCCACAGGCCAAGTCTGCAATCATTTGAGTTAACTAATTCTGCATCATCTTAGAAAAAACACAATGAACCGCGACTTCCAGAGAACCAGTCTTGTTCTTCAGGCACTTTTCGGAGGGAGAGATCAGCACAGCGAGCTGCTTGAAACAACTCATGTCTCATGCAGCTCCACAGCACGTGGGCGGCTTCCCCGACGTCAGGGGCTAAGCAGTCACCTGAGGGCTCTTCACGCGTGTTTCCGGCCCCCTCTCCCCCCAAGCTCCACAATCACAGCTTTGAAACTGGCTTTGGAAACAGATTCCCAGTGATGCTGATGCTGCTCTGGAACCCCAGCGGAGACCCGCCGTCTGCATCCTCCACAGGTGCCCGTAACGACCTGGGGGATCCTCCACCAACATCCACTGTGAACCCCTCACTCCACACAGGTGCCACAGCCACCTTTCAGGGAGGCTCCCGAGGAGCTGGAACAGGTTGGTGCTGTGCCCACACACCTGGTTCAGATGCCAGCCTCCCTTGAGGATGGAAATACCTGTCGTTACTGCGGCTGAAAGGAGGCCGCCTGACCCCGAGCCTGGGCAGTGCGCTCCAGTTCTCACCTCCTTCCTCCGCTGGGAGCGTCTGAGAGCGTGCTCCCCCTGGAGAATGCTCCATCACGACGCCTGCAGGCGCCCTGGCGGAAGCCAGGGAAGGAAACGTACTTACTGAAGGCGACAGAACACTGAGCCCGCGGTCACAAAGCACACGCTTCCAGCCACACTCAGAACGCAGCCCAGACTGTGCATGGGGTGGGGCAGGGAGTGATGGAGGCACCACTGGAAATCCCTACCTACTTCAAAACAACCCGGGTGGCTCAGTGGTTGCGCCCAGGGCTCTGCAGGGCAGGCAGGAGGGGCGGGCTTCACGCAGCCTTTGCAGCCTCTTCATTACCCTCAGAATCTGGGAAGCACGTGATGCTCCCATTTCACAGACGTGGAGACAGAGGCCTCTCCTTGTCGACCACACCGAGGCCGACAGAGAAAACAAAACATCTTTTCAGCGAAAGGCATGTGCGTTTTCCACGGAACCAAACCAGCTGCCCCCCGTGAGGAAGCGCCCTGACCAGTGGCCAAACTCCTGGCACATAGCCCGTCAGCCCCGCCGCGCCCCTCACACGGTGCCCTCGCCGGCTGGTCTGCGGCCGAGGAAATGAACCTGCGATTGAGATTTTGAAATTTACACAAAATTAATTTGGCAACAGAAACCCAAACCTGGCGTCTGCTTTCCCACAAGCGATGCACATCTCTTACTAATGAACCCTAATCCTTCCCTGCCTCTGACAAGCCGCCGGGGGTCCTCAAACTTTTTAAACAGGGGGCCAGTTCACTGTCCCTCAGACCGTTGGAGGGCCGGACTATAGTTTAAAAAAACCCCAACTATGAATAAATTCCTATGCACACTGCACATATCTTATTTTGAAGTAAAAGAACATGGCGGCAAAAACACCCGCATAAATGTCCTCGGCGGGCCACACATGGCCCGCGGGCCGTAGTTTGAGGACCCCTGCTCAGTGTCACTTCAAGATAAGACCGGGGTCATCGTCCAGGAAAGAGGGATTCCTTCTTTCTCACCTTCGATGTGATTTTGCTGAAACACAGTCCGTGCCACAGCCCGCCCTCCAGTTCCTGGGTGACTAGCTGACGGCGTGTCCGGGCGGGAGCCAAGTTCTGCAGGGTCCAGACTCAGAGCTGACAGTCTGAGGCGCCCCGTCAAGCAGGTGCTGCCCAGAACCCTGGCTTCACCAGCTACTAGAGTTCCCCACGTGCCCACAGCCTATTCTCCAAAGTTCTAGAACCATGGTTGTGAACCTTTCGGGCCTCACGGACCACCAGTGGCCCGTGGACCACGGGTTGGCGACCACCGTCCTAGAACATGACGGCGATGCTAATGGTTTGCGTTCAGTGTTCAAAGAAACATTTATCCATCCCCCAGCCACGTAAGGAAAGAACTTCCGAGACTGATGCTACCACCGACCACAGAGCAATCGCCTGTTCAGGCACTGGCCCTGGGGGCGGGCCACGTGTGAGAAGGAGGCAGGGGCCTTGACAGGAAGCCGGGCAGCCCCGTGCTTTGGAGGGGCCACAAGGTGAGAGAGAAATGGCCCAGCATCCTTGCTTTAATAACAGTTTTTGCAAAAGTAGACACGTTTCTAGCGATTAACCCAAGAATGTGTCCGTGTCATTAAGTCCGATCGCGCAGGGCAGCCCAGGAACATTTACCTGCCCGGGGAGCTGCACAGGTCTGCCTGTTTGCTTCCCTCAATGAGCATCGCGGCAGCAATTCTTCCTCTAGGGGCCTCCCGTCTCTATGGAAGATGTTTAATCAAAACATTTGAAAAGAACTGGGTCATTTTTGTTAAAGTCCTCAACTCACTTCAGTCGTTGCCACAGCTCATCCTCTGAAAAGCCAGTTTCTAGCGTCACACGAAGCAGATGATCTGGACTTCAAAGGCTAAAAATTCCAGTGAATGTTGGCTGTCTTCTTCAGCAGTAAATTGTGCGCTGCACATGCTCATGTATTTCAAATGTTGTTCAGGGGCAGAGCAGGGTAGTGTGAACCTGTGCCCTGAATTCCCGCTGAGAAGAATAAACTATATATATAAAGAGTGGTGTGGTTTCTTTCTCGGAGTGCGTATATACCCGTATCTTTTGCATATCGAAATTCTGGAAGATTTTGCCAGGCCCAAAAATATTTGTATACATTCTGTGCACAGGTAATCGGTTTTCAAACAGGGTTTGAATAAAAGCTGTAGACAGAAGCACGGCTTGAAGTGTAAAAATATTAATGAAAACCATCCACCCACACATTTGTCTCTTAATTTATTCTTTTTCAATCCTTTGTTACCAGTTTGGTTTTATAGACGTGAATATAGTTCTCGAGTTACCTGCATGGAATATCCCACCCAGACTAAGGTTGACGGCTTGGTGCCACATGGGTTAGTCTGGGAACAGCATCCCAGGCTTTCGTTACACTCGGAATGAAAACCAACAACCTAACTAAGTCCCTTTCTCTGGCTTCTAGTCATCGTCATCTACAAGTTCCCATTTCTTTAAAACAAACAAACAAACATTTTTATTGATTTCAGAAAGGAAGAGAGAGGAAGAGAGAGAGAAAAACATCAATGATGAGAAAGAATCATTGATTGGCTGCCTCCTGCATGCCCCCTACTGGGGATTGAATCTGCAACCCAAGCATGTGCCCTTGACCGGAATCGAACCTGGGACCCTTCAGTCCACAGGCCGACACTCTATCCCTCCACTCTTCTCCCCCCACTCTCGTTTATTATTTTTTATTTTTAATCTTTTAAAAAATATATTTTATTTATTTTTTACAGAGAGAAAGGGAGAGGGATAGAGAGTTAGAAACATTGATGAGAGAGAAACATTGATCAGCTGCCTCCTGCACAGCCCCTACTGGGAAGTGCCCGCAACCAAGTTATATGCCCTCAACCAGAATCGAACCTGGGACCTTTGAGTCCGCTGGTCAACACTCTATCCACTGAGCCAAACCAGATAGGACTATTTTTAATTTTTATTGTTGAAAGTATTACATAGGCCCTCTTTTCCCCCTCATTAATCTCTCCCAACCTGTTCCTATCCCCCTCTCCTCCCAGGACCTCACCACCCCACTGTTTGTGTCCATGGGAAATGCATATCTAATCTCATAAAAGAGTAATATGCTAATTGTGTTATTCTGTGACATCCCAAGCCACGCCTACCAGCCAATCAGAGTGACTATATGCAAATTAACCCAACCAAGATGGTGGCCGACAGCCACAGAGCTAGAGCAAACAGGGGACTTGTTTGCCCCAGCGATGGAGGAAGCTAAACTTCCTGCCTGCCTTGGGTGACTGTGGTGTCCACTCAAGGCAACAAAGTTTCAATTGTAGAAGCCATGGAGCTGGAGCAAGCAGGAGGCTTGGTGGCCCTGGTGATGGAGGAAGCTAAGCTTCTCACCTGCCTAGGCTGGCTGTGGCCTCCACTCAAGGCAACAAAGTTCCAATTATACAAGATAAATAAATCCCAGATACCTGCTTCCAGCCAGCCTCACTGGGAGCTTGGGCTGCTGGGGGCTGTGGCCAGCCTGCAAACAGCCATCAGCCCCTCACCCATGCTGGCCAGGAACCCCCACCCTGATCCGGGACAACCTTCAGGGCAAACCAGCCAGCCCCCAACCGTGTACCAGGCCTCTATCCTATATAATAAAAGGGTAATATGCAAATTGACTCTAACAGCAGAACCACTGGGAATGACTGGTCACTATGACACACACTGACCATGAGGGGGCAGATGCTCAATGCAGGAGCTGCCTCCTGGTGGTCCGTGCGCTCCCACAGGGGGAGCTCTGCTCAGCCATAAGCCAGGTTGATGGCTGCCAGTACAGCAGTGGTGGTGGGAGCCTCTCCCGCCTCCTCAGCAGTGCTAAGGATGTCCGACTGCAGCTTACGTCTGCTCCCCACTGGCAAGTGGACATCCCCTGAGGTCTCCTGTCTGCCAGAGGGATATCTGTCTGCCAACTTAGGCCTGATCACCTAAGCCAGCAGGTGGACATCCCCCAAGGGGTCCCAGACTGCAAGAGGGCACAGGCCGGGCTGAGGGACCCTGGTGCACAAATATTTGTGTACCAGGCCTCTAGTATGCATAATGTTGAAATTGATCTCGTCTTCTTTTGATTCAGCTTAGAATTTGGCTGTTCAAATTCAGCAGCAATTGCAACTTCTGCTAGAGCAACCGCAGAAACAGATGAACATATTCAAACTTTACATGTTAACCTTCAAGATCTAAACAATAGGTTTCAAGATTTTCAATTGCTTTGCCAATGTCAACAAATTCAAAATCATTTGACTCAGGCGTAAAGAGATATTTTGTTCCTAATGCACAATGGTCATGGTCTTAATCCTTTATAGAGCGATGCAACAGCAAAGGTAGACTTTTCTAAACCAGCAGGATGTGCACTTGATGAATGCCAACTGACCATCCTCACCACAATCGGTGGTGAAAATTTAGTTGCCTACCTACTTCAAACTTACCTATTCCCTTACATGATGGCACTTATGCTATTGCTACTGAAGGATTCCTTTTTGTCAATCCTTATTATTTCAAAAAATCTGATTTAATTGAATTTTCTTCTCAGACTTATATTGCTAATAATGCTTTACAAGTTGATGCCTTTCCCATCTCTCTCATTCTACATCATCCTGATACTATTCACTATAACCTAGGCAGACATAATTTTGTGTTTTGCTATACTAACATTACGTATTTTAACCATATTCTCAAGATTTATTGGCTTCAGCACCTAATTCTTGCAAAATGATTACTAATATCATGAATATTACCTTCTCCAATCATACCTTTTATACTACTTGGAACACGTTTACTTCTCTACATTTCAAGCCCTCCATTCCTCTGCTTGAGAAACTCCAAGTTAGGCACTATACCGCCCCTCCAACTTTGAATTCTACAATCAAGAAACTTCGAGATCTACACTCCATCGTGCAATCTACCTTACAAGACCTTGGATCGGGTTAGGATCAGCTTCATCACCTCACCCTTATTCTAAATGCTGGGACTGTCGGGCTGAAAGCTGACATGGATAAACTGCATAAAACATATGGGCTTTCGGACACTTACTGCCTATTTGGCGCACTGTTCCTTGCAACCCGACTTGGAACCTAGTGAATCCAATTCATCTTATCCAAAATGGACTTTCTTCTTTTGCTAATGCATGGGCCTTGTTTAAAGAAATTCTGTTTGGTTGCGTCATGATTTTTCTTTTGGTACTTTTTGCTAAAATGATAAAACTAGTGCTTTGCTTGATACCTAATAAAGTTAAGAAATAGTTTGATTCCCTTTGGCTTAAGCCTTCGGGAATCACCAGGTAGACTGTTAGGGTAATTGTTAAATTAGCATAAAACTCTATTTTATTTGTGTGTAACCCTTAGACTCCATATTAGAATCTGTGTGTACCTGATAAGATCCCTACCTAAAGATGTAACTTGTTTACCTATCTGAGACCTGTCCTAACCTTATCTGTAAGGGCCAGACCCTGTGCCTGAGAGCCACTGATAGACCCATCTTTGAGTATAAAAGGGGAGAGTTTAAGCGCAGAAGTTAGACGCCTATCTGCCCTCCATAGACTCATCTCCAACTGCCAACCTACTCTGCTCTGACTCTGTACCTCCAGGAGCTGCACGAAGCCAGCCTCTGTGGCCGCTTACTCTCCGAACGTCTTGTGTGTGGTGTGTCTCAGTGAGCATCTCCGGGTGGACTTCCCAGGGACCGAAACCCATCAGGACTTGGTAAATAAACCGTGTGCGATTCGCTTGCAACTAACTGTTTGTCTATGTTACTTACTTTGAGGCTCAGCTAAGAATAGTAATGATCAGTGCTCAGTAAGAATTATTATAAGCACTGTCACTCGTTCAGATCTGGTAATATACCTTAAGTGAAAGGGTGCAGTCACCTGCGATACATCCCTAGAAATTTGTGACAACTCTCCTGTTTAATATTTGGTCTGTTGATTCTCTTGGATTATTATGGAAAGCCTTTATCATTATTATCAGTAAATAATGCCAATTTTCTATCTTTCAATATTTATGGATCATTTTTCTTATTGTGTTGTATTGTCTAGCCTGTCATTTTTTAATTGAATTTGTTTTATTTATTGGTTAATAAAATTATGTAGATTTCAGGTATACAATTCTACAATACATAATCTCTATATTGTATTGTGTGTTGCATATAAGCATAACCAATGGACACAAAACACTGGGGGGGGGGTAGGGGAGGCCGGGGGAAGGTCAAGGGGGAAAAAAAGGAGACATATGTACTACTCTTTGTAATATTTTAAGCAATTAAAAAAAAAGAAATATCAACATATTGAAGTAGCCTGGTTTAGCAGTGTGCAAGTTCTTTATTTCTTCAAGTTAAGCCATTTTGGTAGATAATGCCCTTTACAGAGAAAAAGAATGACAATGAGGAAAGTACATGTTATTAACTAAATTTCTGGGATCTTTACAAATATCGCCCCAACACAAACGCAGCCTTCCAAATGAAAAGGTCTCTAATTGTTACCCCTTGAAACTAGGCTTTCTAGGGAATTGGGGCTCCCCAATGATGGAGCCCCGTTTTGATATGGAACTATATATTTCACGGTTCAATGAAGCTATTTTTCTAATTCTCAGATTAACTGGCCCTTGCCCCCATTCATTTTAGTAACTCTCACACTCAGAAGTGTGTAACTCTCCATCCTCAGAAGTACAGGATTGACTTTTGGAATTATTGCTTATAGAGGGACGTGAAGAACATCTCCTATGTCTTCAATGGACTTCATACAAATACCTATTGTTTAGAAAAATAGACTTATAAGTACACTGATTGATAACCACAGTGAGGTGTGTTGAGTCATCTATCTGAATCTTGCTACACAAATAATTTGTATGAGCATCTATATATATAAAAGCCCAGCACCATTATGGTGGAGCGACCAGAACTGCCAGAATGACAGGTGACTATGACATACACTGTGGCAGCCAACCAGCCTGATCCTCCAGGCCCTGATGGGCCATACCCCCTCCTGGTCAGCCTGGCTCCTGATCAGCCCCCAACACTTTGTTGTGAGCCTTTTTGTGAGCCAAATTAATAAATTCCCACTGATTTGATTAGTGAGTCAACATTCAGGTTGAGTCATCTACTACCTCAGTAAACCTGGCTGGAGGAAGGGGAGAAGGAAGAAGAGGGTGGGAAGGAGGAAGGGGCAGGGGAAGGAGGCAGTAACCAACACAGCAGCTCAAAGACAGGAGCTGTCAACATCTGAGTGAGGTTACCACACCCAAATCAAAAGCACATGAATGAAGTCAAGAAGTAATGGGAAAATCCAGGTTCCGTCTCAGAAAATAGAGGTCAAATTAAGAGAATCACACCAACCACAGAGGGAGCTGCCCTCCCTCCAGCTAGCCCCACCCTGATCGGACCCCCCACCCCGATAGGGGGCAGGCCGTCTGGCCAACCCCCCCCCCCACACCAGCTTGGCCCGATGGGCCCCCATCAGGACAGGCCAGCTGGGACCCACCTGTGCACAAATTCATGCACTGGTCCTCTAGTAAAGACATAATATCCCAAAAAGAAGGGGAGAAATCCTATATGTAAATAATTTAGTTAGCCAAATTGACTGCAGGTCTTGAGAAAATGATCTCTTACTAATAAATTATAGGGAATGGACTTGATTCATTAATTAGTGAGATGCAGGATTAAAGTGGTAGGAGCCGGGCTCTGACAAAAGATCCTCCAAATCTGTGGTCTGTCAGTTATAAGGCAGGGTAACTGCTGGCTGCCTGGAACCACTGTCGTGACAGCTGTAGTTTAGACAACACTGGCTTATTGTGAATGCGAGAGTGCGAAAGGGAATTGCTACTTAGACTAACCATTGAAACCTCCAAAATTTAACCTTCCACTGTGTAGGGCAATTATGGGTTTATAGCTATAGTGGTTCATTTTTTTAAGTAAAAATACAAAGCAACATCATCTTCAAAATTAGTTCTTTTGTTTACACTAGTGAAGGTTAAAACATGAGAAAGCAGTTGAAAAAAATCAGAATTTCTAAAAATAAAAATCATAAAAAGGTGAAAAAGTTTATCCTGATACATATATTTTTACATGCCCCTGAAAAATGATGATGGCTCAGGGGAACAAAATGGAAAACTTGGGGCCAATTCTACATAGTTTTTTTGTGTTTTTACCCACTAAAGATTTCTGTTTGAATTTCATTTCCTTTGCTACTTTGACCTGCCTGAAGTTATAATCTTCCAATTGTAACATTAAAAACCTTTTCTGAAATAACCTTCCCTCATACCTCAGGCAGAGGAGTGCTCTTTGAGATTTGAAAAAGCAGCAGGAAATAACTGTCAAACGTTAAACAAAATAAAATAAATCTCCCAACAAAGAACTAAGCAGGAGAAGTTGAGAGAACATCATGTAGAAACAGATATGACCTTCCAGAGAATGTCCAATTTTCCCAATGAGATTTTATAGGTTCTATTAAACCACTTTCACAAAATATAATCAGCCAGAATCCATTTTCAAAATAATGACAAAGCTTCAGAATGCTGAAATTTAAAGCCCAGGAATTGTTTTAAAATTCACAGTTCTAAAGACTCTAACTAGACAATAGAAATCTCACAGAAAAACAGCTATTTCTTAAAACGATTGAGTAAATATTAGTGCATCAAACTGTGAGATAAATATTAAGGTAATAGACTACCTACAAAAGAATATTATAACTTCCCACTAAGTTATATGTCACTTCTATCTATTGAGTTTTTAACAATCATAGAATGTAAGACTATGTAACAAAAAATTGACCTGTATTGAAACATGAAATAATTTTGAAATGAAAAACCATATAAATTAAGTTTTTTGAAAGATATAAAATCATAAGAAAATCCCAAATTAACAACCACATGATATATATTGCTCAAAAATAATTTTATATATCACCCATTGGAACACTAAAAAAAATATAGATTGTTGTAAAAATTCAAAAAGATAATATACATGAAAGTCCTTTATAAAATATGGAGCATTCTTCACATGAAAGGAATTGTGATAATCATTGGTTTAGGGATTGACACAAATGATCACACACGCAATTCTGGGATGTTTCGCACAATCGCCTGATTTTGACCCTTATAATCCAAGCATATTAGTCTCTTTTTCTTGCTCAGGAGACATTTTCTTTTTACCTTGAGTACTACATCTCTTGGTACTATTTTAAGGACATTATACTAGAGAGAGTAGGATTTAATTATTTCTTATCTAGCTCATCTTAAAGGGTTGATTTTCCCTGAAAACAAAGTCTGAAATGAGAATCTGCATGCAGGTGAAGTTACTGTGGAGAGGAAATGAGACAGAGAAGAAAGACAAGTTAATGGTGAGTTGTTGAGGCCACTGCTGTAGGTGCCCGGGGCTGGGTTCCACCAGGACTTCAGTGAAACATGGAATTCCACTTGAAAGCACTAGGCTGGAACTTTTATCTACCGACTCTAGCCCCCACTGGGTTAGCAGTTTTCCCAGAGCTTTAAGTCCCTCACACTTCCAAGCTGTGATTGCACAGGGCCAGAAGCTTCTTCTACAGTGGAGAAGACCTGGGGTAGACAGATGATGGACACTTCCCCTACATTGGGGTGATCAAGGGCAGGATTAGCCTGGGCAGACCCCCAATTTCTAATATGCCATTCTGATCATCAGAGCTACAGCTTTCTCATCACTGAACTGGTGACTCAGCAGTGGCAGACAACTGAGAAGCGGGGAAGAGAACCCATCCTAAAGGTGACATTCAGTGTCACCACCCTCCTCAGCATCACAGTGGAGGACTCACCTGTCAGTTATTTGAGGCTCATTCACTCCTATTTATGTTCTAATAGTCAAGAAAAAAATGAATGTCAATAAAATGTTTATAAAAGAAAAAAAGAAAGAGGATGGACACAGCATATCCTTAAGGTAGGATGCTGCCAGTGTGAGCTGAGTCTGAGCTCACACAGAACTTATCTGCAGCATTGAAGGCCATGTACTTGCCTCCTATTGCTGTGTCATAAGGTACCATAAATGGCAGCTTAGAACAATAACCATTTATTAGTTCATAGTTCCTGAAGGTCAGAAGTCCTGGCATAACTAGGTTCTCTGCTCAGTCTACTGGGCTGAAATCTAGGTGTTGGCAGGGGCTGTAGTTCTCATCTGAACTCAGGGTTCTCTTCCAAGCTCTCTGGTTGTTAGCAAAATCCACTTCCTTGTAGTTGTAGTATGGAAGTTCTCTTTTTCCTGCCAGCTGCCACATGGAAACTGCTCTTGCCTTCTAGAGCCCATTCACATTTCCTTGGCATGTGCCACAACCCCACCCCAAGTAGTGCACCCCAAGTAGTCCACCCCAAGTAGGATGTTTACTTTCTTCCAGACTACTAGGAGCACATCTCTCTGACTTCCTTTCCTTTCAGAAAGGAAAACTCTGTTTTGAAAAGGTTCATGTGATGAAGTCAGAAAAAACTCCCTATTTTAAGGTCAACCGATTCGGACTTCATTTGCACCTGCACAATCCCTTCGCAGCAGCCTCTAGATGGATGTGTGATTGAATGATTAGGAAGAGGTATGTGTACACCTGGGGCTGCAAGCTTGGAAAACTCCTTAAAATTCTGCCCACCCCAGACTAAACTCACAGAGTGGCTGAGGAGACGTGACATGGGACACTAAAAGCATCTTCTGTAACAATTTTTTTTAAAAGCAAGTTTGATTTTTGCTTAATGACTTAAGTAAAGGAGAAGCCAAAGTCTAGCAGGAAGGGTCTGAATTAAGAAGTATCCCTTTAAATTTGGTTTAGGGAATTGATTATGTTTTTCTGGTACTTAAGATAGCAAATAGAAGAAACATCCGTTATAACCTGGGGGAGGGGGCTTAAGTCGATAAGTCTGTTAAATAAGAACTATGCCATAAAATGATTGCTCTGAAGAACTGCAACTACTAAAGAAAGCAAAGTGGGAGATTATTAAAGCTTCACTTCCCATGTATCCTGTATTGTGAACATTATTTGAATGAATTTCAATAGACTCAATTTGTTCATACATAATTGTTACAACTTAGCCTATTAAATCTCACATTTAAATTAAAAACAATTACTATAACTTAAATATCTACCAATTTTATGGCTACGAGCACATGCTAACCTTCAAGTTGGAAGACACTGAGATTGCAAGACACTGAGCTATATTTAGAAGCACATTACTAGAACTGGGTATTTAAATTCGAGTTCTGCTAGATCCTGTATAAAGTTCTTTCCCATTTTGTAAAAGAGTGTGTCCAACAGTTCTTCTAATAGCCTGATTCAACTACTGTGGAGCTTTGGTTATATTATCTATTTTGACACAGTTGATAGCATTACTCTCCATGCACCCAGATCATTCTACTCCCTGATTTGAAAGAGTGGGTGCAGCACATGTAAACACTTACTATATGCCAAAAGCTATGCTGAGACCTTTATTTATATGCTTTATCATCATTAAATCTTCATAAAAACTTTAGGAAATAGGCTCCATTGGTATCCTCAATTTACACGTGAGGTTAGGAAAGAGCTTAGGTGACTTGCATATAGGTAATAAGTTATATAGCTAATAATAAGCTATTAGGTATTCACCGTCAGGCAGCCTAACTCCATAGCCAGTCTTCTGAATCTTTATGCTTTACCATCATGAAGGTGGTGACTAGATTAATATTCCAAACTTGCTACTCAAGTTCCAGAGGAATTAGTAAATTTTCCCTCAGGTCTTTAAAACCAAGATGATTGGAAGACACAGCTTCATGAAGTACAATAAAATGCTGCCCACAGATATGCCTGCAAGTACACTTTAATATGAAGCATTTGAAGATCCCAAGGCTTCCTTTCCTCTCATAAAACACGCCATTAGTTGAGCCACAGACAGAAGTTCTATTATCAAACGCTGATTTCCTAAATGGAAAAATGACTACAGAATTATTTTCTACTTGAAAAGAGAAAAACTATATGACTACCACAACAGCTGTCTCAAGATCATAATTTATTTTCTATTCATTTTTTCTTAAATGTCAGTCACTTTTGAAAAATAAGTCAAAATTGACTCACACCCCACACACTCATTGCTGACAGGTACTCACATCTCTGGGTACTGTTTTCTCAAACTCACCAGCCAGTTCTCATTACCCCACTCAGGCAGGATTCATGCTGGGTTTTTAAGGGTAATATTCACAAAAGCTAAATGACAGAAAACAACTAACACGTGCACTTAGCATTATTTGTCAGAGAAATTATCCTCTTAAAGGGTGGTTTTAATTCGGAGGGAACAAAGTGTTCTCAAGAGTCAAAGGAAAACCAAATGATGATTCATAGCCCAAATGTCTTGGTTCGTGTCCTCTATAAGCAGAATGTTAAGTAAAGTCTTTAGATTGCCCATGTGGGTCTGGCTAAGAACCGGACCACTGACATGCATCACGAATACATTTCACCAAACAAACTACTTCCAAATCTAGTATTGTAAAGTTGCAGTTATAGAACTTCGTATAATGTTGGGGAATCAACATTTCAGTTCATGCATCTCTTCCTCCTGAGGTGAGTCCTAATATCCTGAGAGAGGAAGCAATGCTCCACAGCTGAAGATGATCCCCCACACTTCACCTCAGAATTAAATTTTCTCGGGAAACGAGTAAAATCGGATCCACCAGGGAGATTGTCAATGGACATGAGGAAACATACATTGGAACCTCTAGTTGGAACCGGCAAAAATAAAAATGTTTTACATCGTTGTCGTGTGTGTGCCGCTCATAAACTACGCAGTGAAACGCACTACCTGTGCAAGTTTTGTAATGTACCCCTGCACAAAGGAAAGTGTTTCGAATGCTACCACACAGTGAAGCACGCGATTTGGCAGGAAAATGCCCAATTACAAAGTGTTAAGTTCTATCATTAAAAAAATGTATTTCAGAGTATAGATGATAGTTAAGGTTGAGAGACATGATATTGCTAAGGTAGCAGTAAACTGAATACACATTTGGCTGCATGTTAAATAATAAAGTGTTAAAACTAATATTTGATCAAAACCAAAATATTACCATAATAGATTACATTATTTGATATAGTAATATATGTGAAATATTATTGTAAAATTTTAAGTAGTTATTACAAATGTATTACTAAAACTTTTAGCCACTGAAATTTAAAACTTCAGCATTTGATTTGGAATGATCACTGATCAACCCTGTATCAGCTTCCAGATTGCCCATGGCCACTGTGCTATAAATTTTTGGTAACTTGAAAGAGGAGAAATTCTTTCTGAGTTGCTCATTTTTTCTCTAAAACTTTGTTTTCTTCATACTCTATATACTTAATGGCTGAATTTAAAAATAATTATATTAGTCAATACAGGCAAGGTTGTGCTGCAGTAACAAGTACTGTGTTTTCTGTAAATTTTCTGCACGCAGGGATTTCTGCTCACCAGTCTCTCAACTGCAACTCTAATTTTTTTTATTATTATTATATGGCACAATACAGATTCCATCTTCTGTTCATCCTTCCTGCCAGCGTCAGGCTATTCCTCAAAAGAGTTCATCTTCAGGCCCAAACACTTGTCAAAGTATTTTTCAAATTAAGATCATTATCTCTCTTAGAGAATTTTTTGTCTTAATTGCTAAGGTAATATATGTTTGTTTCTATCTCTTGAAAAATTATAAAAATGAAAACGATAGAGGATTTCCCACTTAAATTGTAATGGGGTAAACCCTAGCCAGTTTGGCTCAGTGGATGAAGTATCAGTCTATGGACTGAAAGATCCTGGGTTCAATTCCCGTTCAGGGCACATAACTGGGTTGCCAGCTTGATCCCTAGCAGGAGTGCAGGAGGCAGCCAGTCAATGATTCTCTCTCATTGATGTTTCTCTTCCTCTCCCTTTGCTTTGCTTAAGACCTAATTAGAGTCAGTGGTCTTATTCTCGAGAATGTTGGTCCACAAGACACCACGTCAACTTTGATGCCTGCCCCAAGGCCCACGAAGATCATTCAGCAAATAGGAATTTCAACTCACAGAACAGCCCTACTAACGGAGCAGAGGGGAACATCTGAGAGAAGAACAAACCCACCTCAGTCCCAAATCCTACCCACCAGCGAGGGCCCAGGGGACTACTGCTGATCTCAGCCAATCAATGACTTTACCCAAGATCAAGGCCAACACCTGGCCTCTGGGCATGACGGCCCAAAGGTCACTTCCACAATCACCTCCCTGGCCTGGGCCCCCTGCTCTGACTTCCAGACCCCAACCACCAACTGGACAACATCCCATGGATCCCTACTGGCTGATAGAGCTCAATACCTCCAAACCTGACCCCTCACTTGTCCCGCCCCCCATTGTGCTGTGCCCGCCCACATTCTCCTCCACACTTACCAAGCCCTTTCCTGTAGTGGCCCAGCAGAAGTTAACCTGAGCACCTCGCAGGCCCCATGCAGTCCCTCAGCACATCTCATCGCCCCACCCTCACATTTCTGTGTCTCTACTCCTGACACTGGCCACGGGGTGCCCTGGTGTCTGCACATTTCCAGCACAGGACATACGGGTCTGTAGTGGCGATTCTGGAAATGTCCTTCTCCGTGGACTCTGTGAGACGGTCGCCCTGGGCACGGCCACTTTCAATCCTGTGGCTAATGGAGCATCCAGGGCTGGACACATGGCCGAGGAAAGCTTAATGGTCACTGGGAAGCTCACTGTCAAGAAGCTAATACAACTTAAGGACGCCTCACCAGCGTGAATTTTATCTGGAGGTCAAGGCCCCCCCCCACATGCGTGCATACACATGTGTGCACACACATGTGCGTGCACACACACACACACACACACACACACACCCTGCTATGCTCTGGAAAACACTGGCTGCAAAGGCTCCCTCCCTCCTGCAGGGCTGGGAGGAGACACACTGGTGCCAGTTTCCTGTGAGCAGGTGCATACCCTTCAAATTCCCCCTTTTTCTCCATGGTTAGTTGAATTGTTTTCAATGCTGGCAACTCAGAAGAAGCCGTGGTAGCTTCTCTCCTGGGCCCTGGATGTTGGGACACCATCTGCCGAAGAAGCAGATGGCTCAGTGCCTGCCCCCTGAACAGGCTGGACCCAGGAGAAGTGTCCTGAGGTCTCCTATCCCATCATGCCCCCTTCGCCCCACTTCCCACACCCAGCTCCCTCTGCTTGTGCGCCGTCTGTCAGAGGGAGCCCACTGGTCACGGTGTCTCCCGTTTGCCACCATCCCGCCCCCCATGATCACCTCTCTGAACAAGTCTTTCCTTGCCGTCTGGATGCTGTAACGTGGGGCTGGACCATCTTGTGGACAGAAGAGGATGTTGGGTTTTTCACCGTTGCAGCAGCTCAGCCACCTGTCTGTGCCCACCCACGTTCAGTAGCCAGAGGTCACGCCGCCTCAGCATCCGTGTCAGTGGACTCCCTCTGACGGACGGCGCACAAGCCTACGGACCCTACCTGTGCGTGATTTCGTGCGCCGGGCCTCTAGTAAATGATGAAATATCAACATTCCAAAAGCAAAGGGTAACATTTCAGCAAAGGAAAATCCACACTGAAATCCATGTGGACAATTCCAAAGGGCAGTCGGAGTGCAAACACTGTCACCCGAAGACGAGCAGCGATGGAAGCCACAGGGGCCGCGGGCCTCGGGGCACCTCCCCCAGAGCCAGGGCAGCGCCAGCAGATGAGGAAAGCGGTTTCCCTGAAGGTGTGACAGCCGCACGTCACTGCATCGGGCATGACAGACAGCGCCTCCTGGGGGCGGGGCTGCACACACTTTCCAGAAGGCGGGAGCAACTGAACAGAGAGAAATAAGGCCGCGTGCTGCCAGGTACATGCCAGCCTGGAACACCACCACCAGCCAAATGGACAGGAACCCCAGTGATCAGACAAGGTGACCGCCCAGATTCTGAAACCCTGCCCAGTACATCCCACAGCGGGCGGGATCAGGAGAGCAGGGAGTCGAGAACTCTAGCAGCACCAGCCCCCGGCGCCCACAGAGCGGCCATTCCAAAGCAAACAGCTGCTCCTCGGCTCGGAGAATCCTACCCAGTAAAGACGCCTTTGAAACCAGAACCTACAACTCGCAAGGACAGAAGAGAAGGAGGGTCCCCGACTTCCTCCCGAGGTTCTAAGAAGGGGGCCCAGCAGGGCGAGCCGAGCAGTCACAAGAAAGCAAGTGGCCGCTGCACGCACCCACTCTTAGCTGACGTGCTTCCGACGCCAGAACAACAGCTCAGAGGCCGAGGACACGGGAGAAGACTGTGCACGCCATCTTGGGCTGTACCACAAGCAGCAAGGAGACCTGAGGACAGGTAACTAGAGGAGCAGTCATCTCCGAGGCAGCTGGCAGCCGGCCGTTAGCTCGGGGGTCTCGGGAGATGTTCATTCCAGCAGCGGGAGAAGGAGCCAGACAGGTGGGGCGCCAAGCTGGGCCGGTGCCGCTGGGTTCATGTGTGAACCCTGGAGAGCGGAGGGTGCCGGGGCCCCGCTGGGCCAGAGCCCGAGAGACGCGAGACGAGGAGGCTTCAGTGAGCGAGGAGGCACATCCCGGCTGGCAGCCTGATGGGCGGGTAGGCAAGCTGGAGGCGGCCAGAATGCTCGCCAGCGTCAATGGCTGTGAGTAAAAGCCAGGCTGCAGCGGGCACAGCCAGGAGCCAGTCTGCCCCCCGAGGCCCACCCTGGGGATGCTGTGAAAGTGACGGGTGCAGGGCAGGCCACCCCAAGACCTCCTGGTCCCACAGGGCGTGCAATAGCGGCTTCCCGCCCCAGCAGCTCTCAGACACCAGGAACATGTGCTCTGTGCGGGGACTAAGCTGTGCGTGTAGAATGTGTGTGGAGACGGCCAGGTGCTGGTGTGCCACACGGACCCCGGGCGCCGATCTGCACCGACTCATGAAGGCAGCGAGTGTGTCGTCACACCCGACGCTGTGAGTGGCGCTGTGTGGCACAGCAGGTTCTACGGATCAGGATCAGAAAAAGGTCCCGCCTTCGACCCAATCGCGTCACTGCTGGGGTTCATCCCAGTGAAGCCATTCAAGGGCCCGCAGAGGCCCCACCCCGCGTGTTCACCATTAGGGCCCCCCCCCGCCCCTTCCTCTCCCTTTAGTGAAGCAGGGCCACGCACCCGACTCGCCTTTGCATCCCCAGTGGTCAGTCAGTCCCAAGTGTCTCCTGTTATAAAAGCAGTGTGTCTGCTCACACGTGTGTGCACATACATGCACAGACACCACACACTCACAGACTCTGCTCCAAAAATCAGCAAAGAGACCCCAACATTTAACAGAACAACCAAAGAGCACGTGGGTTATGTCACCCCCACACTCCTGCTCAGACGCAATGTGCTGACACAGCGTGCGCATCCAGCCAGTCCCTCCTCGAGGCGCCTGTGGAGTGATGTCAGGGCATGTGCCTCTGACACGTCACGGCCACTGCAGGTCAGCACCCTCCATCCCACCCACCGGAGCCCCCGTTTCCTGCGACGTCTTTGTCCTGGGAGCAGCCCCCGCACGCCCCAGTGCAGGCCCTCAGCACATCTCATCGCCCACACCTGGCAGTCGTGTTAGAGGCTTAGGTTATGCGGGGAGGGGGGCGGCCCCAGGACCTGAAACTCCATCGGAACACGTGACCCCCTGAACAGCAGGCCCAGGAGGACATGGGTGCAGAGAGCTGGAAGTCCCTTGTATTTCTCTCTTCATCTCTCCGCTCGGCCTTGGCATGTTGGTATGTGTAGTCACTGGGCAGATACGTGCATTGCATGTGTATTTTTCCAAATATGTGGGCTGCTTTGCACCAGCTTAATACTGTTGTATGATGAACAGCAGCCCTTCCTTTTGGAAAGGTTCGATGTGAGGCCATCTAGGAGCCAGACTTTCCTGGTGAGAAGGATCTTCATATGACTCACACACATGCACAGACACACACGTGCACACTCCAGCACACACAGACACACATGCACACATATGCGCAGATCAGACACACATGCATATAGACACACACACACACACACACACACACCATTCAGCTCTGTCCAGCTCGCCACATGTGGTTAAATTGTGATCTTATCCTACTCTTTGAAAACACACTCTCATGCTTCGCCGTGCGTCTCACATGTTCCCCGTGAGGCCCAGCCTTGTTTCCCACCCGCTGGACGAGGGAACACACAGCTTCTCGGGTCTTGAGGATGATGACACAGGGGAACAAGCAGCTGCATGGGAGCCTGGACCCCACAGGGGGCTGCTTGTCAGGCCCTGGAACTGCTCTCACCTCCTGAGCCCACGCTGCTTCTGCCAGAGGCCCACCCCGGCCCGGGGGCGTGGCTTCTGCAGGGGGGGGGGGGCACCATCCTAGGCCCAGGGGCGTGGCTTCTGCAGGGGTGGGGGGGGCACCATCCTAGGCCCAGGGGCGTGGCTTCTGCGGGGGGAGGGGGCACCATCCTAGGCCCGGGGGCGTGGCTTCTGCCGGAGGCCCAGCCCAGGCCCCGGGTCCATCCCGGAGGCTAGGAAAGGCCTCACAGGCTGGAAGGCCTGGTCCGGGCTCAGGCCAGCTCCCCCCGCAGGGCACTCAGCGCTGGGCACCGCCCCTGAGCCTCGGGCTGAGGGCGCTCCCTCGGGTTACAGCAAGGGCCGCCCCTGCGGGCCCGGAGCCCAGCGCTGCCCAGCACCGTCCACAGTGGACGGGCTCCCACGGCCTCGGCGCCCGGGGCAGGTCGGCCCTCCTCCGGCCGGTTTGCTCTGGAAACAGCGATGCTTGCAGCCGCCATTCCCTCCGAGCAGGAGGGGGCCCCGCGTGGGCTGTCTCGGAAAGAGAAGCGCTGCTTTGCAAGAACAGTTAATGGAAGCGCGTGACCCTCCTCCCCGCTGCAAACTCCTCCCGAACCTCAGGTCCCAGGTCCCCAGACCCGGGCTGACACCGCCCTGCGCGGGCAGAGCTCCCGGCCGGCCGCCTGGCGCCGTGGCTGGACATCGACCCGGGAACCAGGAGTCACGGGTCCATTTGGGTCGGGCTGGGCCGGGGCTGCGGGCTCCGTCCCCAGCGGGGGGCGGGCAGGACGCGCCCGTCAGTGATTCTCACCATGGATGTTCCTCTCTCCCTCTCCCTTCCTCTCTGAAGTCGATAAAAGTATTTTTAAAAACAACAACACACGAGAACTGCTACCCTGGGGCGTGGGGGTCACAGAGCCAGGCACCTGGTGTGAGGACACCCGGCCCCGCCCTGGTCCACACGCCTTTCCCCGTGGGGGAACTGGGAGCTCTGGACTCTGGCCGGCTGGGCGCACGGAAGGGCGCATGGAAGGGCGCACGACGCGCACCCCGCAGACGCGCGCGCCACCTACCGTTTTTGCAGATGGGGCAGCACTGGTCCGGCTCGTACACGGGGTCCACGCACTCGGTCTGGGGACACGCGGACACGGAGCACAGCACCTCCCCGCTGGCCTCGCAGCGGCAGCGCTCGCACGGGGACACCTGCAACACAGGCCGCAGTCAGGGCGCCCCGCCCTGGCCCCGCCCGCACCCACAGCGCTGTGTCTCCCCCACGCCCACCCCCCGCAAGCACTGTCTCTCCCCCAGACGCTGGGAAGACAGCCCGTGTCCTAGGCACTAGGTTCTCAGGGGGGCACAGGCCCAGGGTTGGGGGGCCTGGGTCTCTCCCCTCTCAGCTCCCATGGACAGCCCACTCGGGCTTCTGAGGACACACTGTAGTTTGGGTGAATATCACACGAACGCTGCAGCCATTGAGCTCCCGCCCACCCAGCTAGCGGATAAACCCCTCCCCCGTCCCGCTGGGTGCCCCCGCCCACCCACGGCACCCCGCGATCGCCCGAGGGAAACGGGGGGGCACCGAGGCGGGAGGAAACTGAGTCAGAAGCTCGCGGGCCACCCGATGCCCCTGAGGGGCGTGAGCTCACTACCCCGGGCTGAACCCGCTCCTGGCTCCGGAGCCTCCGTGGGCTCCGCCCCGTCACCCCGCCGGCCCCGCCCTTCCCCATGGGCCCCGCCTGTGCCTGGAAGGGCCGCGGGCGGAGGCCTTTCCTAGGGGCCCCGCCCCCCATCTGTCCACCCGTCCGGCCCACCCAGGACGGAGGAGAAGCAGCACGTGGGCCCGGACCGGGGCGCCGCAGCCGCGGGAGGAGCGCACACGGCGCGGGTCGCCCTCCCCTCCCCGCCCGGGGGCTGGTTCTGCGGAAGCCGGGGCTGCGGCCCCGGGAAGCCCCACGTTGGCCCGGGCGCAGGGGGCACTCGGGACGCCGATGGACCCGAACTTGCTCCGGGCAGCACTGCTGACACCTGCCTCGCTGCCCCTTGCAGACCCCAGACCTCAAGGCTGCGACGCCTCGGGG
>PVJC01011988.1:0-40491 GCA_004026665.1 Murina feae | reverse complement strand
AGGGGGTCGGCGGCCTGTTTGGTGGGCTTCCCAGGCCCTTGGAGGGGCATCGGGGAGCGAGAAAGAGGCGGCAGGGGGTCGGCGGCCTGTTTGGTGTACTTCCCAGGCCCTTGGAAGGGCATCGGGGAGTGGGAAAGAGGCGGCAGGGGGTCGGCAGCCTGCTTGGTGGGCTTCCCAGGCCCCTTGCAGGGCACCAGGAAGTGGGAAAGCAAGGTGGTGGGCTGGGGAGTGGAAAAGAGGCAGCGGAGGACCAGTGGCCTGCTTGGCAGCTGCCCAGGCCCTTTGCGGGGCACTGGGGAGTGGTAAAGCAAGGCTGCAGGGGCCAGGGGCCTGCTTGACAGCTCCCCAGACCCCTTGGCGGCACCGGGAAGTGGGAAAGGAAGGCAGCAGGGGACTGGTGAGTGGGAAAGAGTCGGTGGCCTGCTTGGCGGCTCCCCAGGCCCTTTGAGAGCCACTGGGGAGCGGGAAAGCAAGCTTTTGGGGGCTGGGGTCCTGCTTGGCAGCTCCCCAGACCCCTTCCGGGTATCAGGGAGCAGGAAAAAGCTGGCCTGACCACGAGGCGGGGTTTTCCCTGCTTTCTGGTGGCTGGAGGAAGATGGGCAGTAGGCAAGCTTGGGAGGCAGGCAGCACCCAGCCCTGGCCACAGCTCAAAAAAGAGAACAACATGCAAGAGGGCAAGAGTCTGAGAGATCAACATAGAGGGGGTGCCTGCTCCAAGCCTCCACAGTGTGCCTGGGGGCAGGCCCCCAGCAGGTAGACACACACAGGAGGACTGCTCCGAGCTTCTGATGTGGCTGGGGGCAGGTCCCCAGTGGCCACACACACACACACACACACACACAGAAGGCGCCTGGCAGACTGGAGCCACCATAGGATATCCACTGAGGGGTCCCAGACTGTGAGAGGGCACAGGCCGGGCTGAGGGACTCCCTCCACCCCGAGTGCACAAATTTTTGTGCACCGGGCCCCTAGTATCCTATATAATAAAAGCCTAATATGCAAATTGATCCAATGGCGGAATGACTGGTTGCTATGACATGCACTGACCACCGGGGGGCAGATGTTCAATGCAGGCGCTGCTCCCTGGTAGTTAGTATGCTCCCATAGGGGGAGTGCCGCTCAGCCAGAAGCTGGGTTCACACCTGGTGAGAACAGCGGCAGTGGCGGGAGCCTCTCTTGCCTCTGTGGCAGCCCTAAGGAGCAGTGAACAGGCAGACAGTAATGAGCGAGGGGTCCCAGACTGCGAGAGGGTGCAGGCTGTGCTGAGGGACCCCTCCCCTCCCGAGTGCATGAATTTCATGCACTGGGACTCTAGTATATATATAAAAGCCTAAATGATGAAAAGCCTAAAGGACTATAAACCTCCTCTCTTTAGTATCTCCTAATTTTCGTCCTGTTCTCATGGATGCTTCCCTAATTCTCTTTCATTCATCTCACTTTATATTCTCTTATAATTTGACAATAATTCCTTGTAGCTTTACACAATTTCTCTGGCCTAATAGAAAAATCCTCCAATAGGCTTGAGAGATTAAATAGCTTTATACATGGAGCATCTGCTATGCAACAAACACTTTATGGAAATTACCTCCTTAATCTTCACTAAAACTCTATGATGTTGATACAATCCTCCCCATTTTAAAGATGAAGAGAATGATGCTTAGAGAAGTCACTTAGCCTGCGTAAGTAAAGATGTGTAGAATGAAGAGAGGTCAAAAAAATATGTTAACTCATTTTACACATCAGTCGCATTTTATACACATTGTTCTGCAACTTAGTTTTCTTATCTAACAACATATTTTGGTGGTTATTTCATTACAGCACATATAGAGCAACTTCATTCTTTTGACCATCTGCACACTGTTCCTTACCAAGGGACATTAGAGTAGCTGCAACAACCTAATTATGAAAAAATGGCTCTCAGAACATTTTGCACAGAGTGGATCTATGATAATGTATTAGAAATGGAAAAAGTAGGGTCAAAGACATGCTTATTATTTATTTACTAGAGGCCCAGTGCACAAAATTTGTCTGGGACCCCTAAGGGGATGTCCACCTGCTGATGTGCCTGGCCAGCCTGGGTGAGGGGCTGATGGATGTTTGCAGACTGGCCAAGCCCCCCAGTGGCAACCCTCACCCCATGGGGGTGTGGCCAGCCTGGGTGAGGGGCTGAGGACAGTTTTCAGGCTGCCCATAGTCCCTTCAGGTTTTGGGTCCCTACTGGGATGCTTGGCTGGAAATAGGTATCTGGGATTTATTTAACTTCTATAATTGAAACTTTGTTGCCTTGGTCCCTTGCTCACAGGGCCCTGGCTTCCTCCATTGCCCGGAGAAACTCCAGCTCTGTGGCTGCTGCCATCTTAGTTGAGTTAATTTGCACATTCGCTCCTGATTGGTTGGTAGGTGTGGCTTATGGGCGTGGCTTGTGGGTGTAATGAAGTGAGGGTTTAATTTGAATATTACTTTTTTATTAGATTTGACTAGGGGCCTGGTGCACAAAATTTGTGCACTTGGAGGGGGGGGGTCCTCCGCCCAGCCTGCCCCCTCTCACATACTGGGAGCCCTCAGGGGATGTCTTACTGATGGCTTAGGCCTGCTCCCTGCTCTCCTTGGGGAGTGGGCCTAAGCTGCAGTTTGGCCTCCCTTTGTGGGAGGCAACCAGGCTAATCAGGGGAAGCCACCAGCCCCATCACCCCATTGCTGCAGCTTCTGCCAGTCACCGCAGCCACCAAGGTATTTTCATCAACAAGGACTCCAGTCTCTTCACCATGAAGAAATGACAACTTCCTTTAGGCATTTTCAAGATGTGTCTTTCATAGGATATGACATTTCTTTCTTTCTTTCTTTTTTATCCTCACCTGAGGATATGTTTCCATTGATTTTTACAGAATGTGGAAGAGAAAGGAAAAACAGAAACATCAAAGTGAGAGGAACACTTTGATTGGTTGCCTCCTGCATATGCCCTGACCTGGGCACTGGTCAGGGAGAAGCCTGCAAGGTAGGTACATGCCCTTGGTCAGAATTGAACGCAGACCCTGCAGTCAGCAGGCGGAGGCATTATGCACTGAGCCTAACAAGCTAGGGCAGGATATGACATTTCCTAGCCCTCCAGCAGTGGACCTTCATTTTTTTCTCTAGGAGGGTGGTGGAAAAACCCTAGATCACCTTTAGGGATTCTTATTACCCACGTTACTAAGAATATTACCAGTGGGATACAGGAAGCTCAGCCAATGAGCGGTCAGAAAAGGTGTTTTCTCTGTAGTTCACTCCAATTACCAGCTCCACCCATGTCCAGGCCTGGGCAGAGGGCTCCAAGTCCCTCTAATTCCCTGCTTCACAGAGCCCAGGCCTCTGTGATCACTGGCTCTGATCCTGCCCCCTGCCATCACCGGCTCTGCCCTTGCCCCATTGGCAGCCTGTGACCAAGGCTGCAGGCCTGGGCAGGGGGCCCCCAGGCCCCTGCTTTGCCGGCTCCACCAGTGCCCAGACCTCTGTGAACACAAGCTCTGCCCCTGCCCCTCTGATCACTGGCTCTGCAGAGTCTAGGCCCTCTGTTCTAGGCCTTATGCCTGGGTAGGGCACCCTCATACCCCTCTGATCACTGGCTCTGCCCTTTCCCATGCCTGAGGCCACTGGTGAAAGCCTCTGGCCTGGTCAGGGAACCCCCAGCCCCCTCTGATAGCCTGTTGTGCCCCTTGGGCCCCCAGCCTCTCCTGCCACCAGCCTGGCTAACAGGCCGGACCACTTCAGTGCGAGGCTGAGCTGGACTGGGCACCTCCATCTTGTGGCCATGGGGGAAGCCATCTTTGTCACAGAGTGATGCCTAATTTGCATATTACTCTTTTATTAGATTAGATTGCTTTTTTAAAGGGTACAATATCTAATCTCAAAACATGGTCATCACCACAAAAGAAACACCATACTCATTAGCAGCTAAGATTTAAAAGAAAATTTTATACGTTTTGCCAAATTGCTTCATCAAAACTAAAATAGACATCTTTTTGATTTGCTTCTAGGTACCTGTCTCACCACAATACATGGAATCCTACAGGTTTCTAGCCGCCTCTCCCTCCCCCTCCCCATCTATAACAGTATCTTATTGGTTTCACCTGAGAAGGCAAGTTCAAGGTTAGGAAAGAAAATACCCCCTCCCAAATTTTGCTGCATCTGACAAAGAAGCTGGACCCTGCCATGCTTCCCACACTGGCAAACACACCGAAAATCCGCTGACCTTTCAGTCCTTTACGTTCTTTTGGGGGAGGCGTGCCATCTGTACAGTGCACACCACTGCTGTCCTAAGTTTGACAAGGGCAAGGCTTCCAGAGTCCTCAGTGTTCTGCAGCCACAAGTGAACGAAGGAATAGTCCTTTGTGTTTATCCTGAAACCCAGGCTCTGACACCATGCCAGGGTGTTCTGTCCTTGGATGCCAGTCGTTAGTGCCAACAGTGCCAGCAACAGGATGCCAAACGAGGCTGCTTTGAGTTACACTCTCTCCTCCCACCACTGCCAGCCCCTGCTTATCGGGCAGGACCTCACACCCTAGAAAGCTGACAGAGTCTGCTGAGTGGCTTCCAGCCCCACGCTGAGAACACAGCCAGCCAAGCACCGCTAGGTGCAGGCTTTCTTCTCCTCTCTCCCTTTTCCTCATGTGTTTTTATGAACATCCAAAGGGAAGATAATTAAAACCTGCAAGAAAACCAGCTGGCAGAGAAAAAGGAAATCTTGGTGACTTGGGGACGACGCCACATGTTTATGGGTGAGGTTCATAAGCAACACGGCAATAAAAACCAGCCTCTTACAAATAAATGCCGCATTCTTCAAAGATCCATATAAACGGCATTCTTTTCAAGGAGGGAGGAGGTGCTATTCATGTTCCTCCCTCATCATTTTATTTCCAACAAGGGGAAAGGAATCCCACTAATGGTACAATTTCCTAGGAGCATGGTGGTTATGGAGCCAAAGCTTTGCAGTGTGTGCGCTGTACCACACACATGGGAAGTAGGACGAGGAGGAAAAGAGGGAAAGGCACACAGGGGTCCTGATGTAGCACAGCAGAGTAGAACAAAGGGGCAGAAGGGCGGCATCTCATCACTTACGATTGGGTTTCTGGCTACTAGGTGCACACACACTTTAACTGCCCTCCTCTCCCGAGTGCCGAGTGCCGTCTGAACAGCATCAAGGTTTGGGTGAGCCTGTGCAATCCCTTTTCATTTTTCATCTGCTTTGCTGATCGTAACATGAAACAGCCGCTTGTGACACGAGGCTGGAGGCACACACATTCCAGAGTGGCCTTCCCCAGAAGCCGGCTGTGTGCAGGTAACTGGAGCCTGCCCTTGGCCCTGCGGTTAATAAGAGTAATTGGCACGCAACTGAGTGATTTGCTCTGTAGGGGGGTCTCCCCTGACCACATGCACATGCAGCGGTGATAGAAATATTTTCCACATGAGCTCTCCTCTCACAGGCCGAAGTGCTAGAGGCTGTTAGGCTGGCCCGTTGTCATTTACCCTGCACAGTGAAAAATCAATAGGGAAGTTGTGAACTTCAGCTACAACTAGAGGGCAATGGTCTGCTTTCAGCTTCCAGCATCACTAACCCATTCAATCCCTTCAGTTCCCATTCAGAAAGTATCTGCAGAGCAAAAGACAGGGGTAACTAATAGGCTAAAAGCCTAGAACAAGTGACCCTTTTCTGCACGCCTTGAGCCACAGATCTATTTGAACAGAGTCACAGGCCTGCTGAAACCACAGCAGCCTCGGAGCCTGGGTGGGGAGCTCTTTCTCTCCCACCTTTTAGAAGAGGGGAAGTACCCACACTAAGCTTGCAGAGCCTGTTCCATCCTGACAATGCCAACAAGAAACAAAGCTGCAAAGTGGCCCCATGGCCTTTTTAGGAGACCCACTTTCACCTGGCTTTTCAAAGAGCAAAATGGAAAGGCTGTCCTTTCATTACTCAGGCCTCTGACTTTTCATCGCAGTAAGGAGTATAAGAAGTGGACGAGATAAGTTTGTTGCAGGCGAGGGTGGATACATCTATGTGCTTCCCTGTCCGGCCCATAGGTCACCTCTTCCATTTTCTGCCTGCATCAAAAACTGGCACATACAGGCATCTATGATGTTCATAACTATATGCAGCAAACATATAAGCTGAACCAATATGAACAAATCATCCTCACGGGCCTTCAGCATCCCTCCTTCTATGGTAGATCTGTACACACGCCTCGCCCTGATATGTATCATAGTCCTTCTTCAAACGTGTGACAGAAAGTTAAGCACAGATTTTCCCAAGCGCATCAAAGCATACAAGGAGGAAAAGCAGTGCAGAAGCGGTAAACAGAAGCAGTTCCTCTAGCAAGAATAACAGTGCCCGGGGAGGGAACCTGACCTGCGCGTTTTCTTACTTCTGCAGCGGCAGGAGAAGCGTGCACCTCCAGGCCTCTGTCATCAAGGCCATGCCAACTCCCCAGGGTGGCAACTGTACCACCTCAGAATGAGATTTTATAAATTATGGGGCTCTTCAAGAAGAAAATAAGTCTGCCTATAAGAAATGGCAGGAAAGCCTAAGACAGCAGCATAAAGCATTACTCTCTGCATACCATAAACGCCCATTGCCTGATTCCTGTTGATAGATAGAAAAGGAAATAGGATGCTGACAAAAATACAACTTCTGACAAGATATTTTATTTGGCTTACCTCTCCCCCAGGTCTTGCTAACACTGCTGTTTGCACGTGGAGCACTGTTAATATCAGGAAGCTGACAAACATTATTACCCGAAGTTAGAACTACCTAGAGGAGAGTTCCGTCTGCCAAGTGCTAACAGCTAGCAGATGCACTTGTGTCCCGGGTTCCAGCCCTGGAGTTCCGCTAGGCACCGCGCTGCTCCCTCCGCTCTCCCTCACAGTACTACCCGCAGCTCCCAGCTCAGCCTCTGCTTGGGAGAAAACTGGTAAGCTGATCTCTTCATGTAATAACTTCTCCTGCCTGGGGGAGGGGACAGGGCCAGCTGGGAGCTGGGGGGCTGCCTTTAACAGAAAGCAGAAAGGGGAGGGACAGAAATGATCATTGTGGAGCTCTGCATCTGGTCTCATTCATGAAAAGGCTCCAAGGTAAGCACTCCGCATTGCAGGGGGGGCGACCCCTGCTTCCTAAGCTGAGGCGGGCAAGAGGCGGCAGGCTGTGACAGAATGAGCTGCAGGCCGGGAGCTGGGACTGGGAGACCCAGGCCTTCCTAGTCCGGCACCCACTGCCCATGAGCTGTGTGTGCCTGGACAAGTTGCTCACCTTGTTAGGCATCAGCTGATATAACCGAGGGTTGGGTGGATGACTTCTGAATTCCCTTTTAATTCTGGCTTCCTGGCTACAGAAATCTAGGCAGGCAAAGGGTGCATTATCAAGGACAGCCTCAAAGAGAAAAAGTCACAAGGATGCCGTGTATGTATGCATTGACCACATGGACATGATGGATGGAAACTGGGGAAGCCACTAGATCCCCCTCCTGCTGCCTCCCTGGGTCACCTAAAGAAGAGCTGGAGGAATTATACCAGACAGTGAGGTGGGAACAAGTGGAGCCCAGCTGTTAAACAGTACTGGCAGAACACACTGAAAACCCTCTGAGTGAAGTCAGGTGAATCAGGCTGGGACTTGGGGCATAGGCAACACAGGAGCAAACTGTGAAGCAGGTGTTGCTAAAGCCACTTGAGACACACCTTAGCCGCCAGCTCTTATTGTGAAATATAGGGCTCAAAGTTGTAAAAAAGGTTGAAAAGCCTCCAGATAGTAGATACTACTTAAAATGGACACGAGGAACCATTCTGAGGCTGTTGGTGGCCACAGAGGCCAGGATGACTGCCCACTGCAGTGGAAACAGCCTGGGGTCCTGGAACCCAACAGACCCCTTCAAACCCCTGCTCTGCTATGGACTCCCTCTGAATCTGTGGGTAACTACTTAATGCAGGGAGGCCCAGCTGTGAAGTGTGGCAACACCATCTGATCGTTATGATGATTATCAATTAGGCCAACGAGGCACAAGACTTGGCATTGTTCCTGATACACAGTAAGTGCTAAATATGCTGGCTTCCTCTTTGATCTAAATAACTATCAACACTCAGTCCCAGAGAGTAAGTTAATAAACACTTGAAAAGCTTGAGGTTGTGGGCATTTTCCTGCAGTAATGGGGAAACTTTAAACCAAACTGTCACTTGTTGCCATCTCAGGGTGTTTATTTTCACCAGTCACATGCCAGTTTAGTAGTGGGGAGCGACTTGGGTGAGCTGGGTAGAGGGACTTACAATCCTTTTCTCCAGAAGGTACGGTAAAGATATCTCCAGTTAGAAGAGAGGAAGGAAAATTCATTGTTATTATTGTCTGTTCTACTCAGTGACTGAAGGGGCACTGCCTTCTATTTAGTAACTTTACCACAAATGCAGGACTGTCTGAGCAAGTCAAAGTTCTTGAAAGCTCAGGGGTCTTGTCTAGTCCAGGGGCTGAGGAACTTTCTGTAAAGGGCCTGATAGTAAATACTTTCTGTAGACTATATGGTTTCTGTGGCAACTACTCAACTCTGTTGCTGCTGCAGAAAAGCAGCCTCTGGCAAATGCAGGAAGGACCAGGCTGTGTTCCAATAAAACTTTATTTACAGAAACAGGCAGCAGGCCAGTCTTGACCACAGTTCATCAGTCCCTGGTAGACATTTCCCAATCACCCTTCCACTCACCGCAAGCTGACTTTTGACCTCTACTCCACTACAAGGAACCCAGAAATGTCACCAGTGGCTCCTGTGTCACGAAATAAGCACAAAGGGTGATTTTTCAGAGCTTATCTTATTTGAGTTCTTTACCGAATTGACCAGTAATTTTTCATATTGTGATGAAATACACAACATAAAGTTTACCATTTTTATTATCTTTAAGTGTACAATTCAGTGGCATTAAGTATTAGTATATTCACCATGTTGTGTAACCATCACCAGAACTTTTTCTTCATCCCAAACAGAAACTCTATATTCATTAAATAACTCCCTAGGCCTTTCCCCCCAAATCCTGATAACCTCTATTCAGCTTCCTGTGTCCATGAATTTGCCTATTCTTGGTTCCTCATATACGCAGAACTATATAATATTCGTCCTTTTATGCTGGGCTCACCGCCCT
Source organism: Murina feae (assembly GCA_004026665.1). Classification (NCBI taxonomy): domain Eukaryota; kingdom Metazoa; phylum Chordata; class Mammalia; order Chiroptera; family Vespertilionidae; genus Murina; species Murina feae. The sequence goes on along the minus strand of PVJC01011988.1, from coordinate 31,350 downwards.
GAGCATAATGTTTGCAAGGATCAGCCACATGAATGTATCAGAGCTTCATTCCTTCTGAAGGCTGAGTAACGCTCTTATGTTACTCAGCCTTGTGTATATGTACCGCATTGTTTATGCATTCCCCTGCTGACGGACCCTTGGCTTGTTTCCACCTTTTGGCCATTGTGATAACACTGCTATGTACTTGAGTATACACGCGTCTGTTTGGATCCCTGCCTTCAGTTCTTCTGGGTATATATGAGGAGTGGATTTGCTGAATCATACAGAAACTCTGTGTCTAATAACTTTTTGAGGAGCCACCAAACTTTTCTGTAGTAGCAGATCCTGTTATAAACCACCAGCAAGGCCCAAAGGTTCCAATTTCTCCACATCCTTGCCAGCACTTATTTTCCACTTTTTGCTAATACTTATCTTAAGGGGAGTGTTGCTCAGTGATTACAGTGTTGGCTCATGCACCAAAGGGTTGTGGGTTTGATTTCAATGGAAAAAATACCTTTGGGTGAGGATTAACAAATGACAACGACGACGACGATGATGATAATGATGATAATAGTAACAACAGCTATCAGAAGGGGTGTGAAGTGCATACCCTTCTTTTTGAACCACCATTAACTTCCAGAGCATTCTCTGGTTTTCATTGGCCTCCAATTTGCCAGCATTCTTTGAGCACTATGAGTCCAGCATTATCCTAAGAACTTTGCAGATAGTGTCCAATGCAATCCTGACAACAGTCTTATTAGATTAAATACCAGTGCCTTGTCCTATGTCACACACTGGGGGGTAGCAAAGCCAGTGTGCTGGCCCTGGCAGCCTGCTTCTAGAACTCAGCCTCTATCACCTCTGCTCTGGGCATGCTCTGATCTCCTTGCCACCTCCTGGCTGAGCCTCTGAACGCCTGTGCTCTTGGACCTCTCTCTACTTTATGCATTCACCTTGAGCCATCTCACTTCACTGACCTCAACTACCCTTTAAATGTCAGACTCTCCACAAGAATCTAGCCAACTCTCCCTCCTGACGTATAGGCTCATATATCCAGTTGCCTAATGGGTACTTGGGTTTTTCAAATGTACTCCAAATGGAACTGCTCTAAAACTGAACTAATGCTTCCCCCAAACCTGTTCTTCCTCCTATTTTTTCTATCTCAGTGGATGGCATCATTACCAATCTAATTCCTAAAGATTGGAAACTGGGTGTTGTCCTGAGTCTCCTATCCCCCATTTCCTTATCCAAACCATCACCAGGGCTGACTAAGTTTCCTACCGGAGACCTCTTCAATCTGTCCGTGGCCTCAGATTCCTTCTGCCCCATTCCCATCGGCCTCTACTTTCTCTTCCTGAGCTTTGTAGCAGAATCTTGTTCTGGCCTTTTCTACCCCCAATCTCCGTTCCCCCCACAACCACTGGTATTGTTCCACAATGTAAATCTATCATTTCACTCCCCTGGTTCTTTTAAAAAACTTTTTATTTCAAAATGATTTTATGTTATAGAGTAGCATTTCTATCGCACAGCAGTGTGTCACAGTGTATTTTTACCCACTGCCTCCCAATGTAGCATCTGAAATAGCTATGGTACATTTAGGAAAACTAAGATGTTAACAGTAGTACAATTGTATTAACTAAAATAAAGACTTTCTTCATATTTTCCAGGTTTTCTCCAAATATCTTTTTTCTGTACCAGGACCCAACCCAGGAGACTACTTGCATTTAGTTGACACATCTTCTTAGTCTCAGTGACAGTTGCTCAACCTTTCTCTGTTTTTCATAACCTTGACACTTGAAGAGTATGTGTGAGGAATGTTGTAGAAAATCTCTCCAGTTGGCTTTATGTGATGTTTTCTCATGATAAGACTGTTATGGATTTGAGGGAAGAATATCATAGAGGTACAGTGCCCATCTCATCACATTTGTCAGGATACTCTACATGACATGACGTTACTGGTGATGTTAGCCTTCATCACGTGGCTAAAGTGGTGCCTGCCAGGTTTGTCTACTGTAAAGTTATTATTTTTCCTTTTCCATATCCTACTCATTAGAAATGAGTCCTTAAATCCAGTGGAATTAAGCTCCACTTCCAGGAGGGGGAATATCAAAGAATATTTGGACATACATTAAAACTATCACAATAATTAATACATAGTTTGGTGGAGATATTTTGAGGCTATGCAATATCCTGTTTCTCAAAGTTTTGGCTACTAATTTGAATATTCATCTGTAGATCAACTATTACTGCAGTGGTCTACATGGTGATTTTCTGCTTGCATCACACCTTCTACATTTACTAACCAGAATTCATCAATATGGAAGATTTGTTGCTCCTCCCCCAATTATTTATTAATTCAATCATTTATTTATTCTTCCTTGCTTCTTAAAATCTTTTGATGATTCTCCATTAGGGATTAAGTCCAAACTCCTTATTATGACACTTGCAGGGCTATTTGCCATTTGGTCTCTTCCTACCCTTCAGCCTCCTTCCCTCTCTTCTGTACACTCTACTCTCCAGACACCTTGAGCCACAAGAAATTATCCCCGAGTGCCATGTGTTCTTGGGCCCCATGCCTTCCTTCATGCTGTTCCCTTTTTGCTAGAATGTCATTTCCCCTTCCTCACTGGGTTAGCTCGTTACTCTTTGTATCTTTGGAAAGTTGGCTCAAATTATTTATAAATGCCAAATATTGAAAACCACCCAAATACTCATTGATAAAGAATAAATGAGTAATTTGTGACATCCATAAAATGGGATACTCTGCAGTAAAATAAATAAACAAGTAAATAAAATAATAAATTGAGTTTGTTTCCTAAGTAATGATATGAAAATCTATTACTAAGTGAAAAAAGGAGAATGCACAACAATGCAATTATTGCCTTATTGTTTGCATATATTTGTGTATAACTGCTTTGGGAGAATGTGTATAATTGCTTGTGTGCATGGAAACTGCCTTTGGAAGAATACACTGGAGGCTACCTACCTATCAAACAAATCTGGGGAGGGGCACTCAGTGGCTTCATGGCAGAAATGGGAGAGAAACATTACTATTTCATCTTGTGTTCATAGGTGGTTAGCTGAAATATGGCTATTCCAAACTGCTGTGAGTTATAATGTAAAATACACTTTGTATCAAGTCAAAGACTTGGTACTCAAAAGAATGTAAAGCATCTCAATACTAGTAAAATTTTTATGTTGATTAGATGTTGAATTGATTTTATATATGTGGATTAAATAAAATACAGTGCTAATTGCAATTTCAGTCCTAGCCGGTTTGGCTCAGTGGACAGAGCATCAGTCTTCAGACTAAAGGGTCCCGGGTTTGATTCCGGACAAGTGTATGCACCTCAGTTGCAGGCTTCTCCCTGGCCCAGCCCTGGCCGGGCTTGTGCAGGAGGCAACCAATTGGTGTGCTTCCCTCACATGGATGTTTCTGTCTTTCCCTCTCCATAAAAATCAATGGAAAAATATCCCTGGGCGAGAATTAATAAGAAAAAAATATAGCAATTTCACTTCTTTTGCTTTACTTTTAAAAATATGGCTAAAAATCTGAAATCACATCACATTGGAAATCACATCATATTTCTATTGCACAGCACTTCTATTACCCTTTCCATTCTTACTGAATGAGTTGTCACACATGCGAATGTACCACTATTCAAAAAGTAAAAACGAAAGAACAGTAACAGTAACAGTTAATAATATAAATAAATAAATATGCACACAAACTCCCCTCCCCCACCTTTCCTGGGAGTCCTGCCTTGCCGGCTCCCTGCCAAGCTGAGGGCAGAGCCCTGGCCTTTGTAGCCCCCATTCTCTGATTACCTCCATTGCAATAGTTATCAGGCGGTCCTGTAGTTGTTAACTAATGCAGCAACGTCCATCAGTGGAGAGCGAGGTCTCGAGGACAGATGTATCCTTCTGTGTGGCCAGGGTGCTGCTGAGAGACAGACAGCCTCGCACAGTGTGTGCTGAGTGTGGGAATGCGTGCAAGGGAGGGTCGTACAGAAACTCGTGTCTGCTTGTGACTGGAGAAGAGGTCTACTGATGGCGCGGTTTAGACAACCATGAAGGACAAAAGGAAAAGGCGGTGTTCACAGAAGGTGTGCTCCTCAAGGAGATGCAAATAATCCTCTCCCTGACCTTTGGGTGACCTAACTGGGGAAAATGTGAGTAGGAGAAAACAGATGGTTTCCTATGACCACATATTTCATGTAAAATATAATCATGTACTTCTGTCTTAAGGACACAGCAGAGCGGACCACAGCAGACAGCACCTCTGTCTCATTTCCCACAAAGAATGCTGTCCTTTTGAGAAAGAAGACACAGGCTTCCCCACAGTGGTATGGGATGTAGGGCTAAACTGTTCAAACTATGTTTATTTCTTTAAATATGCCATATTGTAGGAATAAGTGGAAAAAGTCTCCGTCAAGCACTTGGCTGTGGGTCTGGGATCAGAAGCAGGTGTTAGTGATTAACTCTCCCTTTGTGTGGACCAAGGAGCCATTAAATAGCCGAGGAAGTGGGAATGCGGAAACCAAAGCAGAGTTCTCAGCTTCCTTCTCCTTAAACACAAGGAAAGTCATGAGAACCTATAGCACAGAGAGTCTCCGCGTCCTTGAAAGGGCACAGAGCTGGCTGCGTGTGCAGCTGTCAGCAGCAGGGCAGCCGAGAAACGGGCTGTGCTTCCTGGCTGGGCTTTGGACGAGTGCACAGGGCAGGCAGACTCACCACGGAATCAATCCAGAGAAGGCACCAGGACCGTTCTCAGGCTGACCATAGTCTTTATTTTAAGCATTTAAGGCAGAGGTTCTCAAATTGTGGTCCCTGGATCAGTAGCCTCAGCACCACCAGGGAACTTGTTAGAGATGTAAATACGTGGGCCCCACCCAGACCTACTGAGTCGGAAACTGAGCTGGGGCTTACTAAAGCTTGAGAACCCCAGCGCTCTGAGAAACAGATCAACCCTTCATTCAAATTGTGTAACGCGAAATACTTTACATTTTAGAAAATGTAACTGTCAGATACTAAAACATAGCATAAAGCCACAGTAATTAAAACACTGGCGCCCTAGCCGGTTTGGCTCAGTGGATAGACCATTGGCCTGCGAACCAAAGGGTCCCGGGTTCAATTCTGGTCGAGGGCATGTACCTCGGTTGCAGGCTCCCTGGTCAGGGCTTGTGCAGGGGGCAACCGATTGATGTGTTTCTCTCACATTGATATTTCTCTCTGTCCTTCCCTCTCTCTTCCATTCTCTAAAAATCAATGGAAAAATATGCTCTGGTGAGAATTAAAAACAAAAACAAAACCTTGGCAAATGCTACCACTGTAAGATACACTATTTACTAACTAACATGGAAAAGGATTTAGTGTGCAATCAACAAATCACTTCAAATCTGCGAGGGAAGGAGGGAAAAGGACTGGGAATCTGGTGAACCACTTCTGAAGTAATTATTTCCCTAATGTATACCACATGCCAAACATAAATGGCAGGTAGATTAAAGATGTTAATGCAAACAATAGGAGTATAGAAGCAGTAAGAGAAAATAGGTCAGTATTTCTGTATTTATGGAGTAGAGAAGGACTTTAAACATACCTCTAACAAAGACAATTTCTAAAAGGAAAGATTTATACATTTGTATGTATATTTAAGATTCTGTAAATAAAAATATCATAAAATTTAAAAGTCAAATACATAGTAAAACATGTATTTCCCTTGTTTATTTACTGAAAATATCATGTGCTGAAACCTGAAGTTCTGATGATTAGCAAAAGCAGAAAATTCCTATCTAGAGCTTACTGTCTGGTGCAAAAAGCCATCATTCATGACACCCAACAAATAAATTTAAAATTGCAATGTGGAAAGGGATGCAAAGGAAAGATACGGGGTGCTGTAAGAGGCTTTCTGGTTAGGGAGACTGGCTTGTGGTTAAAGCAATAATGGCTCACTGAGGACCCGAGAAGAAACAGGTGGAGAGTGAGCATGGGATGCTGAAGACTAAGGAGAGGAGGGTGCATGATAAAGAGTTTTGTCCTCTTCTTAATGAGAGTCTCTGTTAAAGGCAGAGGCAGGAGTCACATGACTAGATTTGCATTTTGCAAAGGCCACTCTGTTTATGGAAAAAGGGTTGTAGAGGGGCAATGACGGAAGTTGGGAGATCAATTGAGCAGATTATGGCCATAGTCCATCCAAAAAGTAAAATTCTATTAGGTCATTTAAAGTGACACATATTTATTGGTATAAGCATATTTTAATGTTATATTGTTTTAAGATAAAAACATATAAATATAAATAAATCATATAAATAGAAGAGTCTTTTGAGCAAATACTGCTGAGATAACTGGATAACCACATGCAAATGAATGAAGTTGGACCTCTACCTCTCACAACAGATGAAAATGAACTCAAAATGTACCATAGCCTGCAGCCCCCCAAAGACATCCATGCTCTAATCCTCAGAACGTGTTAACACACTACATTACACCGCAAATGGGAATTAATACAGTAATAGGAATTAATGTGACTAATCAGATGTCTTTAAAACAAGGAGATTATCTTGGAATATCCTGGTGGTCTCAGAATCAAGCAGCGAGACAAAAGAAATTGAAGTAATCTGATCAGAGAACTCAACCTGCCACTGGCAACTCTGAGCGAAAGAGCCTGAGCCCGGGGATGTGGGCAGCCTCCAGCAGCTGCGCAGGCAGGAAGGCAGGGATTCCACCCTCGAGTCCCCACCAGAGTGCAGCCTTGCCAACACCCTGACTTCACCTAGTGAACACCATTTTGGACATGTGACCTAGAGAACTGTACGAAATTCAATGTGCAATTATCCCAAGCCATTAAATATATGTTAATTTGTTACAGCAGACATAGGACACTGATATATAAAACTTCTACAAGAAAACGTAGGAGTAACTTTATGACTTTCGGTTGGGTGATGGTTTCTTAAATGTGACACCAACAACTCAAGTGATAAAGGAAAAAATAAATGAACGAGACTTCATCAAAATTGAAGACTTTGTGCTGCTAGTGAAAGCATCAAGAAAAGGAAAAGACAACTACAGGATTGAAAAAATATTTACAAATCATGTGTCTGAAAAGGGACTTTTATCACAAATATATACAAAATTTTTAAACTTTATAATAAAAAGACAATGGCCCAATTGAAAAATAGGCAAAGTATTTGAATTGATATTTCTCCAAAAAAGATACACAGATGTCAAATAAGCTCATCAGCATATACAGATGTGCAACATTATTAGTCATTAGGGGAATGCAAATCAAAACCACAGTGAAGATACCACTTCATACTCACTAATCAATACCACATATTAGCGAGGATGTGGAGAAACTGGAGTGCTCATACACTACTGGTGGTAATGTAAAACGGCGCAGCTGCATTGGAAAACAAGCTGGTAGCTGCACCATAAACTTAAACATAGTTAACACATGACCCAGCAATTCCAATCCTAGGTATTTATATCCAAGAGAAATGAAAACATATGTCCACGTAAAACTTGCACATGGATGCTCACAGAACATGATTCACAATAATAGCCAACAAGTGGAAACAGCTCAAAAGTCCATCACCTGGTGAGTGTATAAATAAACTATGCTACATGATACAATGGAATATTATTCGACAATGAGAGAAAGGCAGTGCTGATACATGCTACAACATGATGACCCTGGAAAATACTATTCTGTATTTGTTGAATATATTGCAGAAGTATAGTATTTACAGTGAGTTTATCTGTATTAAACCGTTAAGCTCCTTTTCATCTTGTCCTGCATTATTTATTTCCTTTTCATCCCTCTACACCAAATATTTCCAAATCAACCAATGATGGTCTGAATTCTTGGTTGCCTTCTTTGGCCTATAACAAAAATCAGCAAACTTTTTCTCTAACAAGCCAGATAGTAACTATTTGGGTTATGCAGTCCATCTGGCTGCAACTAGTCAACTCTGCTGTTGTAGATAGGCAAGAGCAGCCACAGATAGCCTGTAAGTGATGTGCATGACAAAAAGAAAATATGCTAAGAAGCCAGTCGCAAAAGACCACTTATGAAATGACTCTGTTTGCATGGGATGTCCAAGGCAGGAGATTTATAGAGAGAAAGTAGATGGGTAATGCCCTAGGGCTGAGGGGTGAAAAGGCAAATGGGGGTGACTGCATGGGCAGCGTTTCCTTTTGGGGTGATAAAAACATCCAAAACTTAGATTGTGGTGATGGCTGCACAGTGTTGAATATGCTAAGAAAGGTGGCATTATACCCTGTAAGTGGGAGAAGAGTATACGCAAACCATTTCTTAATAAAACTTTTTAAAAGTAGGCTATAAAATGGTGTGCTTAATATAATTCTATTTTGAATAAACATAAAAGGGGATTCTTGCTTTTAAGATTTTAGTTATTCATTTTTATAACATTGAGCAGCAGAAAAATGTAGTAGGAAGAACAAATTTATTTTAATTTGAAAAAAAGGTGAACATGACAATGAAAACGGGGAAGATTGTAAACAGTCAATTCACAAATGAAGATATACAAATACAATTTTAAAACAGAATATGAGCCCTAGCCAGCTTGGCTCAGTGGATAGAGCGTCAGCCTGTGGACTGAAGGGTCCCAGGTTTGATTCCGACCAAAGGCACATACTGGGTTGCAGGCTCATTCCCCAGTAGGGGGTGTGCAGGAGGCAGCCAATCAATGATTCTCTCTCATCATTGATGTTTCTATCTCACTCTCCTCCCTTCCCCTCTGAAATCAATAAAGAAATATATTTTTTTAAAAAAGAAAAAAACAGAATATGAAAAAATTAACATCAGTGGTAACCAAAGAATTACACAACCAAATAATATGACACTGTGTTCACCTAGCACCGGAAAATAGTGTGCAGTGGGTGGTCTGACACAGGGCTGGTGGGACAGTAAATCAGACCAGTGCTTTAAAGAACTGGGCTTCTCAAACTCTACTGTGTGCACATATCACCTGGCCTCTTCAGTGAAGAGCCAACAAAGCTACTTCTTCCTCTTTCAATCCCTGATCTTTCTTTTACCTTTCCCCTTCTCCTTCCTCTCTTCCTCCTCCTAGCACAGGAGTTGAGAGGCAGAAGGGTACTGAGACAGGAAGTCCTGACTGCTGTTAACCTCACCTCAGCTGGAACCAGCAACCGCCTTGCCTTGATTGTAATGGGCCCTAGGCTGCTGCAACAGCGTCTGAAGTCTGGGAGTCTGCTCTGCTGGGGTGCTCCCCAGCTCACATAAAGAACTCGTTCATCTTTGCATAGCACAGTTGACCCTTGAACAACATGGGTTTGAACTGCGCAGGTATATGTGGATTTTTTTCAATAATACTGCAACTGTGTTTTCCTTATGATTTTCTTAATGACATTTGTCTCTAGCTTACTTTATTGTAAGAATACAGTAGATAATACATATAACATACAAAATAGGTATTAAGCAATTGTTTATTATCAGTAGGGCTTCCGGTCAATAGTAGGCTAGTAGTTAAGTTTGAGGGAGTCAAAAGTTATACATGGATTTTCAACTGTGTGGGAATCAGCACTCTGAACCCCAACATTATTCAAAGGTCAACTGTAATTTACCAGGGGAGTTTTATTTTCTTCTCCTTGTAAAAAAGATTTGAAGATGATAACCTGAAGGCTGTAGCTACCAGTGAAAGTAAGACGTCAAGACGAACTGTAAGACTAGATGCCATACAAAAAGCACTACTCTCCAGCACCAACTGATGTTGGTTGGCATAAGCAGTCAAAGACACATTAAGTGTCTTTGAGGGAGATAATTCACTTTCCTAAACACAATTTCAAAACAAAATCCAGTAAAGCAAATTACTCCCATCTTTATGGAGCCTGCCCTCCCCGCCAACACAGCCCCTGGCAGCAGGAGTGTTTAGTTTAGCACACAATACATGTAGTTAATCACTAACCCTGCCTTTGGGCTGAAACTGTTAGGCAAAAAATCAAATAGACTTCTTGTTGATAGAAAACTTTGTTCTATATTTCCTATATTGATATACACAGCATATTTGGCATAGATAGACCATATAGGTAGTTTTTAAGCAATTATGAAATTTGTTTCCTCATAGTAACAAAAATGGTGCTGTCATGTTCAGAAGAATGCCAAATGGATCACAAGGGGAAAGTTTTTAAAACCTACCTCTTGTTTCACCAGGTTGACTGGTGAAGGTCATGCTAGCTGCTGTGAAGGGAGAACCTGGAGGTTTTAATGACTTCATGTAAAGACAGCTTCTTGTCGGGTGAAGTCCAGGTGGTGCTCTGCTCTCCACGGCCACATAGGGACCCAGGCTGCCAGAAGTGCTCCCACTTCAACATGTTGTTTCCTGCATTACCCTGGACATTGGCATCCACCTGGCAGGTGGGGAGGGAGAACGTGGAGGACCCTCAGGATTGGCCCACTTTCCATTGGCCACATGTGGCTGAAAGAAGCCTGGGAAAATGGCCCACGTGGGCACAGTGAGAGCCACAGGGTTGGCAAAGGAATCAGCCTGCCATTGTAGGCAAGGTCTTCTGAAGGGAAGCGTTCCCTCTGTTGCCTGTGATGAGGTTTGTAGTAAGGTGACCATGGATGGTCCAGACTTACACCTTATTATCTAGGTATGAGGCCTGCACATCTGCAGTATATTCAGCTCTCCCCTCTGCCCCTGCTTCATTATAGTCCAACAAGAAGCCTGATGAATTCACTAAGGAAGCATGTCTCATTATCCCCATCAGCAGATGGGCAGATATTTCAGTTTCGGAACAGAGGCTGCAGACCAGCAAGGGAATTACTGTTTACGTTACCAGTGTGGAGGGGCAAGGAAATGAAAATTTACTGAGTGCCTCCTCCCTGCTGGCACTTGATGGACATGATCTTATTTAATTTTAATAACCATGAGGAAGAGATTTTATTTCCATCTCCTTTTTCCAGATGAGAAGGCTGAGGCTCACATAGCAATTAACTCTGCCAAGGTCACAGTAGTACAAGAAGTGGCCCCAGTCTGGGTGTTGTCCAAGTTCATGCACATTCCACCTTAGCCCTGCCTCCCACAGAGCCAGGGCTCTTAGGTGACACTGTGGGGGAGCCCAGCATGGGAAGGTCCCAAGGACCACAACTCTCTGAGTCAAGGACCCCTGTCTATCAGAAAACTATCACAACACATGGCCAAGAGAATGCCTCTAATCCTCATCAGCAACCCTGACGATGGCAGAGGTGAAGGGACGAGGGGAATTTCCAGTTAGCTGTCTTCCATCTTCCACTTTTGTGGTTTCCAGTAACAATCACTGGAAGTTGGTTATTTGTCTAAGAGCAAGAGATTTCAAGGCACTCTTCAGTGTCAGCGAGGGCAATTTTCCCAGGCTCACACTTAGGGTAACAGAGGACACTGCAGCATACATGGAAACATGGGGGAAATCAATACAAGCTGAGTGTCACTGAAGAAAAGCAGCAACATTTGAAGAACATTAAAAAATCCAAAATAAGAATTGTAAACACGAACTAAAGTTTGTGTGGGGTGGGTGTATATCAGAACCAAATTGATGTTTTGGGAATAGATCAGTGGTTTGCAACCATTTTGTGTGTGTCTATAAGACACACTTTCAAATACTCAATATTTTGGCTGTACATATGAAGGACTTTAAAGGTGAACACTGCTTATGGAAAAGAAAGCTTCAGGAAATTGCAAGAACTCTGTACCGTTGTCACACTCCTCAGTTTTGTTGCCATCCATTTGAGAATAATTGTTTATTTTCCTGAATATATGTTTTTTATATTCATGAGAAGTGTCTGCATATTTCAATAAATGGCCATTTTCATGTGTGCTAACTTGAGGTGACGCTACATCTTCTATCTCATGACACAGAAACTGTGCCTCATTCTGTGCCACACCCCACAGACAGCCCAGTTCAACCACTATCTGGCAGACACTATAAGAGAGTCAATTCTAAGTTGAAGCAAGAATAACTGTTACATGCAGATCAAAATTTAGCAGAATACTAGGCATCACTGCGACGCAATAACCCAACACTGGCTCTAAAGATTTCTATCACCTACTTGGAAATGTGTCAAATAAAAGTCAACACATTTCACAAGTGAGATACTACACCCTCTTTCACATGAACAGTCTTCCTCCAGCCCATGAACAGCCAGGAGAGGTTCAACGTCATGTTTCAAATGCAGCCTTGAAGACATCATTTCTTTTAGGAACAAAAGAGAAACAAACACAAGTTTAAAAACGAATCACTAAACGAAGCCTAAGACTAGCACAATAAAACTGCCACTAACACAGCACTTCTGTCTGCTCGGTAGATCTTGAGGTGACTGTCCCCTAACAAGAAAGAAGTAACTTGAAAATATTCAGCCTGTGCCAGTGACGTTTGATTTAAGAGAGGAAATACTTGGGGGCTTAGGAGACCTTTGCAGGGAGCCTGGAAGCTGGCTGCAAGTCTGAAGACATTTGCATTCCCTGGAATCTGGGCTCATTTCTCTCTGGGAACCACTGGGATGTAGATTCCATAAACTGTGATTTTAGAAGGTCCCTGAAGCAGGCAATGAATCAGACAAAATGAAACTCAGGGCAAGTAGGTAGCAATTTATCGTGGTTTTGTCCCAGTATGTAGAGGAAAATTCAGACATTTGCAATGAAATAGTGATGGGTCACTGAAAGCACTTTAAGTTTGATAATGTTTCCAGGAGCAAAAGCAGCTGGACTAGGGTGGTTCTCATTTCCTTGGCTCAATTGATTCAGCTACTATTTCCTGGTTGTCTGCAGTGCAGGCAGCTCCTGGAAGAAGGGCTCCAGGTCCCGAGGGAGTAGGGAGGGCACTGTGTCTGCAGAGGTGCTAAGGCAGAGCTGCAGTAGATGAGATCTGCTCACCAGTGCTTGCCTCAGACCTTGGGATTCCACTGCACTCAGGGGAGCAGTGAGAGGTATGCGCTTCTCAGAAACCCACCTGAATCGGACTTCTCAGCATGATTTAGAATGTAGATTTCTGTGTCTGGGTCCTGTTTCCGCTCAGTTGGAATGTTCTGGCCATGAACTGGGATGACAGTAGTCAGTTATTTCTAACTCATTGCTTGGGAAAACATCCCACTAATATATAAAGTCTTTGCATGCGGCTCTTTCTGTGCTGTAAATCTGTATAACTATCGACCTCATAGTTTGACTAAACTTATCCATGGGCTCTTTTCAACCCCCGATGGCTCTGAGCCCAGGCCTGTCCAGTTCTCTATACTCCATTGCCTTCTGCATATTTCCGTTTGCATGTCTTACCAACATATGAAATCTAAAACATCTGTAATTAAATTTGTAATCTGGTGGTTATGAATGTCAGTTTTAACTCTGGACTGCCTGAAGTCACATGCTGGTTGTACCACACACTAGCTATGCATCCTTGGGCCAGTAATTTAATCCTTATGTGCCTCATGTTCCCCACCTATAAAATCTGACGATTGATGACACCTACCCTTAGGGCTGTCATGAGAATTAAATGAGGTGTTACATGTAAAACACTTAATATGGTGTCTCATGCATACTAAGAGCTCAGTAAACATTCAATCTTTTTACAGTCATTGCAAAATTGATGCCTATATTTGTCACTGGCACCACAACCTTCTCTACATGTGGCAGGAAGTGCTAAAGACTGGAGTGTCTGGGATTACTGTGGAGGTCAGGGGGCAGGAAGAGGACAGCTGTGTTCTTGGAAGGTCCCTTTCCACGAAGAGAGGAAAGGTGGGAAGGCAGTTCTTTGAGGTGTAAAGTAAGAAGGGCTCACAGCTCATCCCTGCTCTCCTGTGCTAGCCATCCTGCTCCTGGCAGTATGGGAGTTGACATCCAACAGTGCAGAGTTGGTGCAATGTGGACACTTATGTGCCATACCTCCTCTAAAGCGGAAGCTTCTGCTGCGGATAAGGAGGCATCAGAGAAAGAAGAACCCAAACCACAGCACAGTCACACAGACAATTCAAGTCAAAGGCACCTGTGCAAGCTTTCGAGGGGCGTCTGCAAACTCCCTTGGACCCTGTGGCCATCCCTGTTGCTGGCAGAGGTCTTGGGAAATACACTGGCCCTCACCAGACCACCGTACCCAGTTTCCTTCACTCAGTCCTTCTGGCCCTCACATTTTCTTTTCTCCTCAGTCCCTACCATAGAGGGTGGGAGCCTAAGGGCAATATTTTCCAGAGAGGTGTGGGTTCTTTGTCCTTTAAGATAATCTAGGGAAAACAGGGCCTAGTCAAATAGGTTTAAGAAAGGCTGTCCCATGTGGTCCCCTCTGGAGAGCCGCCATATGCATGGGTGTGCCACGGCTGGGAAGGGCCACAGAGAAGCCTGTTCAGCCCTGTTCGACCCAGACTTTCCCCAATGTGTGTGCCAAGAGCACAATTCCCCCACAGGGCCTGTCATTCTAAGCTCCAGTGTTCTACAGCACACTGTTTTGAACAACATGCTTTAGTTAAAATTTTTTAAATTAAAAATTTTTTTTCTCTCATTCACCATACACACAGCGATCAAGTCCTGGCACACTCTTTGATCAAATGGCTCAGATTCCACCTCCTTTTATGCCCACAGTCTCCGCCCCGAGCCAGTCCCCATGTCCTCAGTCTTGGGTTAAGGCAGGAGCAGCCATGAGCCCAGTGTCTGCTCCCCACCTGGCATCCTGATCCCTTGGCAAACTGTCTTCCTAATACATCTCCATCACTGTAATGGATTGAATGGGGGTCCTCCAAAAAGTTATGTCCATGTCCCAATCCCCAGACCTACGAATGTGAATGGGGTTCAGAACATGGTAGCCCAAATATATGGCACCTTTCCACATTGAACATTTTAAGCAAGAGGAATTTAAAAAATGGCAGGTGCAAGAAGGACTCCCTGGTCTTCCCTTGAAGCAAGTCATAGAATCCACATGGGTAAGGTAGCCCCTGCCCCTGGAGGAGAGGAGCATCCTTATCTCCACCACAGAGCGGCCACGAGGACGCTGGATGAACAGGCTTGGGTAAGGTTTTCCGGCTTAATATGTTCACCTCAGCCTCCTTTTTTTGTCTGACAATACTTTCCCAAAACTTTCTACCCTTCATTAAAACTAGTAAAAAGACAAAAGTTTCTTTAGGCCTTTGGTCCCTTAATGGCTCTGTGTCACCTAAAGCTTTCATTAAATAAATTTGTATGATTTTATCTTGTTAATCTTCTTGTGTTACAGGCGCCCTAGCCAAGAACTTAGAAGGACTGAAGGAATATTTTTCCTTCCTTACATGATCTTATTTGGACAAAGTGTCTTTGCAGATGTAATTAAGGATCTCAAGATGAGATCATCCTGAATTACCCAGGTGGGCCCTGCTTGCAATGACAAGTGTCCTTTTAAGAGACGCACAGAGGAAGCCCACAGAGAGAGGAGAAGACCATGTGACCACGGAGGCAGAGGCTGGGGTGATGGAGCTACACTCCAAGGAATGTCTGGTGCTGGAGGAGGCAAGGAGAGTCTTCCTAGAGCCTTTGGAGAGGATGCAGCTGTGCCTGCATCTTACTGTGTATGCCTTCCAGAAGGTGAGGGATACATTATACTGTTCCAAGCCACTAAGCTGGAGGTAATTTGCCACTGCAGCCCTGAAAACTAATACAGTCATCATGATACATTTCTGCTCATTTCCAAAAATAAAGCAACAGGAGCCAACGCTGATTTACCCCAAGTGTCAACTCCTTTGTTCCCATCACATGCCAGATAACCAAGTGTGATACTGTGGCAAAGGGAGGCTTCTAGAAAGTGTGACTACTTCTGCACCAGGTTCCAGGCAGGAGTCTCCAACTTTAGAACTTACTAGATCCCTTCTTTTCACCTTCCAGATTTACTGCCACAGCACCAGATTCCGCACTAAACAGCACCTGAAGATAGACATTCATGAACTCTGCCACGGAAACATTTCGGTCCCACTGACAGGCTGCCACAGAAGTGTTAAAGCAGATATTCTAGGAGGCACACTGCAAAAAGGAAGTGATGATTCCAGGCCTGCTTCTTGTCTTTGCTTGTATTTATCCTCCTGATATTTATTCAATTAATCAATGTTTATTGAACACATATTAAGTGACAACCACTCTCCCCATTAACTGGTTGCATTTAAGCATGAAATGCTGAACACTTCTCTTTCAATCAGTGAACCAGATTTTCCAACACTCATCCTGAAGCTGCATGTTCCTTATATTACCATACTAGAAGCCCAGTGCACAAAAAATTTGTGCACTTGGGGGGTCCCTCAGCCTGGCTTGTGCCTTCTTGCAGTCTGGGACCCCTCAGGGGATGTCTACCTGCTGGCTTAGGCCCGCTCCCCAGGGGATTGGGCCGAAACTTGCAGTCAGACATTCCTCTGGCAGCCCAGGAGCCCTTGAGGGATGTCCACTTGCCAGCAGGGAGCAGGCCTAAGCTGCAGTTGGACATCGCTAGTGATGCTGAGGAGGTGAGAGAGGTTCCCACCACCACCACTGTACTGGCAGCCATCAGTCTTGTGGCTGAGCAGAGCTCCCTCTGTGGAAGAGCACTGACCACCAGGGGGCAGCTCCTGGATTGAGTGTCTGCCCCCTTGTAGTCAGTGTGTGCCATAGTGATCAGTCATTCCCAGTCGTACTGCTGTCAGGGTCAATTTGCATACTACCCTTTTATTATACAGGATAGAGGCTTGGTGCATGGGTGGGGGGCAGCTGGTTTGCCCTGAAGGGTGTCCCGGATCAGAGCGGGAATCCTGCTGTGGTGCCTGGCTAGCCTGAGTAAAGGGATGAGGGCCATTTTCAGGCTGGCCACATCCCCTTCAGGGTGGGGGTCCCTGCTGGGTGCCTGGCCAGCCTGGGTGAGTGGCTGATAGCTGTTTGCAGGCTGGCCAAACCCTTCAGCAGGAACACTCACCCATGTAGGTGTGGTCATCCTGGTTGAGGGGCTGATGGCTGTTTGCAGGATGGCCAAGGCCCCCAGCAACCCAAGCTCCCAGCAAGGCTGGCTGGAAGCAGGTATCTGGGATTTATTTATCTTCTATAATTTAAGCTTTGTTGCCATAAGCGGAAGCTGGGGCTGGGCGGCACAGATGGGAAGCTTGGCTTCCTCCATTGCTGGGGGCAACCCAAGCCTCCATCCCTGTTGCTGCCGGCCACCATCTTGATTGGGTTAATTTGCATATAGTCTCTCTGATAGGCTGTTGGGCGTGGCTTGTGGGTGTAGCAGAGGTGTGATCAATTTGCATGTTTCTCTTTTATTAGTGTAGATGCCCTGGAGCTCCCTTACCCCCACTCCTCACTCCACACCCTCCAAGAGAACTGTGTTTTTATGGGTGGCCAGTGCATGCCTGGGACTGGAGAGGCATACCAGAGTACCATTTGAGTTTGCTTCTACCAAGGCCTTGCAGCACAACATACTGGCTACTCTAAATAAATATATGGTTGTCAATAATAAATCATAACAAATACATACTAATATATCTGAGGATATTTAAAGATGTAAACAAAATGTACATATGATACATAGGCCTTGATTTTAGATAGAAAAGTGCTGTGAAATAGGAATTTGGGATCTAAGGCCTGGTTCTGCCATATCCCAGTTGGGTGATCTCTCAGATCCCATCTCCTCATGTCAGGGGAGGTGGCCTTGATGATCTGCAAAACCCCATCTGAGCCAGGGGCAGGAGTACATTACTGTAACAGTGCACCAGGGACAGGATCTGGAAGTTATGTGAATGTGTTCAAGACTTCAGGTGACTAACTCTCAAGGAACTTGTTACAGAAAGAAATACAGACTGGTTCATCACACAGGTAGCTATATCTGCCCCTTACTGATTTCTGCGATAATTTCTTCAAACAATGAACCCTTAAGATTGAGGCTCTCATCTTACTCATTTTTGATGTTTGGAGCCTGGAACACAGTAGGCACTCAATACACTTTCATAAAACAAAGGGGCATGTGTCTATTATTCATGACATTTTTCTCCAGAGGAGCTCAAAGGGACATTAAGTGACAGCAAAATCTGATCCACCAGGTGAAGCAAAATAAAACAAACTGATTTACAGGTTGATGAATTCTTTCAAAGTACAAGTGAAGGACTGAGAGCAACCTTACAGGCGGTGTCCTTACTCAGGGCCATTTGGCAAAGATACTGCCGGCCCTCTCACAGCAGCTCCATTGTCCTGAGAGTGCGGGTATCTCAAGTTGGAGAAATACAGACATATGATTAAAAAGTGACTGTGCCAAGATGACCGGGCCTGAGAAAACTGAGATCAGATTACCCACCCACGTTCCTGGGTAGGAGTAGATGAATGTCCAATAAAAAAATCTATCTATCTATCTATCTATCTATCTATCTATCTATCTATTAAGTGATGAAATGGATTTAATTAAATATGATGCCTAAAGAATCTGATTTCATTCACTTAAAAATTTTCTTCTTAAAATACCCTACATATTTGTTTTCTTTTAAAATAATGGAAAACTAAAATACCTTAGCAAACATCTTTCATAATCCTACCATATTCTTGTTGTGGGGAGAGTGGGGAAGTAGACAGCTTTTTAGGTGTTTACTAAGTGGAATTTAAAAGGGGAGAGTATTATTTGAGAAATGTCACTTTCAGATTCAGTAGGAGGAAACAAGTAAAGCAGCAATTTCTCTCTCTCTATTCACATCAGTTCTGCACTGCTAACCTTATTTCCCCCAAGTCTACCACCTTCAGGTTGCTCCTGATCCTGAGAGTCGGTCTACTGACATTTCAGAATCAGTGCAGTCAAGGAAGATCTTGGCTGTCCACTCCCAAGATCACGCCTTCAACTTTGTGTTGCTACACTCGCCGGTTCTTGTGGGTTTGCAATGACTTCTGGGGAGGCCCTCTCCCAGCCCAGCCTATGCACGTTCCTCACCTGCAGCAGAGTGGGTAAGGGTTAGCCTCTATACCAGAGTGCAGCGTGGGAATCCCAGGTCTGCCCCTCACTGTAACTTTGGGCAAGTTATATAACTCCTCTAGAACCCCGTCCATTGAAAAAGGGAGCAAGAATAGCAGCTATATCATAAGATTGCTGTGTTTATTGAAGGGACAACACATGTCAAGTGCTCAGCATAAAACCTGATACATAATATGTGCTTAATCAATCATAGCAAATGACCATTATCTCCAATGACAGTCATAGTGAAACATCCCAGGAAATATGTAAATGTGAGCGTTCTCCCCTCCCAAGAGGAGTGGGAAAAAGAGGTCAAGACACAGTCTTATTTAGATGGAATTGCTCTTCCCCCAAAGGCTGTCTAAGAAAGTGCTCCCAGGAAGGAGTTCCTGCTCCCCGAGACTCCTGCCCACCCACTGAAGCTGTAGGGGAGCAGGCGCTCAGGGAGCCAGGCTTCCAGTTCGCGCTGATGGAGACCCTTCAGTCAGGGGCAATGGCATCACCAGGGGGAATGGCACGTGTTTACTTTTGTCACCCCTCATCTGGGTCTCACCTCCAGATCAGTCTACTCCTCCCTTAGTGAGGTTACTCTCCAATCCTCTCTGACAACCCCAAACCTTGCCACTCCAACTTTCTAAATTATAACTGTCAGCCTAACAATACCACTTAGTAGCTCCCCGTTTCTTAACTCCTTGTGTCTCAGTTTTCTGTGAAAAATGGGGCTAATAAAAATATCTACAGTTTAGGATTGGGAGAGGGCTAAAGAAGTCATTCCAAGAAAAGCTTAGAATAGTGCTGGACGCTACTCAATAAAACTAGCTACCGTTAATGTGATTAGCCACCACAGCTGTTGAAACAGACTCCCAATAGCTCATCTTCTTTTCTGAATGTTCCCTTCCCTTCAGCCCACTAACTGGACTTGGCTACTCCCTCCCCCCTCCCCCCATCCTCTGGCTCCCTCCTCACACCCTGAATATCTCAGGGCCTGGGTAAAGGGAGAGTAAATACTCTCTTGTTTCCAGCCCTTTCTGTTCCTAAAGCACTATCTGAAAAGACCCCAGCCTCTGTGAAGTTCATGTTCTCCTAACATTTCCTCTATTTGCTCCTATACCTGCTATTTCCAACACAGAAACCAGAGTGAACTTTTAAAAACTTAATTCAGATTGTATACCTCCTCTGCTTAGAACCCTTCTGCGGTGTCCTATTTTACTTGTAACAAAACTTCAAGCCTGTCTCCAGGTCTGACCTTATGTCACTCACCCCCAGAGGCTTACCTGGCAAAATTGGCCTTCTTTCTGTTCTTGAAACACATGTCCTCACTCTCACCCCAATGTCTGTGCACATGCTCCTAATATATTACCTTCAACATGTGCATTCTGGATCCTTCATAGCATTGAGATCTGAGTTCAAAAGACATCTTCTCAGAAAACTCTTCCAAGAACTCCCAACACAAGCAGCCGCACCTTCACCAAAACTTTACTCCATCTCTTGTTCTTATGGCATTACCAACATCTGAAATGATCTAGATTTCTGCTATAACTTATTCTTTTTCTGCTTTTGTTCCCTAGAACATAAGATCCATAAGATCAGGAGTCTCTCCTTTAATATTCATTATAGAAACTCCTGACCTACAAAGTATCTGGCCCACAGTAACTGTCAGTTTACACGTGGTAAAAAAAAATAAAAACAAAACAGAGCTACAGGGTCAAATTCCACAGACCTCTGGCATTGGACAGACCTGGGTTTGAATCTAGGCTGTGTGACTTCTGACAAATCATTACCTCTCTCCAACTTAAATTCCTCAAACTAAACCATGCAGGCAGGGGAGGCAGAGGCCATGCCATCAGGGTTGTAATGAGGGTGAATGAGGTTGTGTCTATATCACCTAACACACTGCTGGGCACATTCTGAGCATTTCACAAACAGTTGTTTTAGTGATTATTACCCAGAGGACAACACAGACCTTACATTTTAGTAAAATGAAGGTTAGCTAACCTTGGATCTATTTCTCTTTTTCAAAGTGTGGAGCAGAACAGAATCTAGCAGGAGGATGTTTCCATTGCTCCCACCCAGGTAGGGACTTCCCATCTTGGCCAAATGCCTCCCTTTGTCTGAGAAAGAAAGCAGATCGTCACATCACCTTCCTGAGAATAATCGATCCCACATTTAAGGCTTTAAAACTGACAGATGAAGGATAACAAGGTATCATAACTTCTTGTGTAAATTAGCAAGAACTACATTTTCCATAGCCCAATTGAATGCATTTAGAATGGGGTAAAAATAAAACAAAATACATTTTCCCACAAGGAATGAATAAGACTTTATTCTTTGTCCTCATAAGGAAGGGACTAGTTTGTGCAATCAAGCAATGCATGTATGTTCTCCAGAGCATCCTGCCCTTCTGAGAGCTCTCGGATTCAACTTCTCTCAGAGTTTCCTGTCTGGGGCCTCTGGATAATTAAAATAAGGGGAAAGGAGTTTGGTCTGTTCTACTCCTTGATATCCATGACCAATAGACAAAGCATACATATGTCTATGCAGCACTTTCTCTGGGAATCTTCTAGAAGCTTTCCAAACACTAGCAATGTGGTTTTTTATTTTAAAAGAAGCTACATCAAGCCTTCTAGACAATTCTCAGTTTTTAGGTAACCAATGCCACAAAGGGTGCTTTGGGCCCCTCTTCCATGGGCCTGAAGAGAAGCATGATAAAAAAATTTTCTCGTTCTTTTACAGGGGGCTTTGGAGGGGAGTAGGGTAAAGCGAGTAGTTAGGTATGGGCTACATCAGTGGGGAGGGCAGGCAGGGGTTTGGGTGGAAAACAGTCCATTGTTAGGCATGCTGACACTGAGGTGCCGGTGGGACTTTCCAGGTGGGAGGTCTGGTGTGCAGCTGACCACATGTCTATGGCATTCTGCTAGGAGGAGGCATCCCTTATTCATGCTGCAACTCAGAATACCCTTTGGCCTGACATTACTGTAGTTGAAGAGTAATTTACAATATGAAATCCAAATATACTCTGATTATGAATTAGGGCAATTTCTGGTTGAAAAGGTAAAAGGAACATAGAGAGAGGACTAAGAAAGGGCAAGAATGAAAGTGAGGCCTGGACACAGAACAGAGGAGCAAGAGGAAGGAGCATGAAAGCAGAAAACACAGAGACACACTGGGAAAGGAGAGATGGACTGGGGGAGAGAGGAGGGACAGAGGGTAGTGGGGCGGAGGGACTGAGGGCCACAGGGACGAGTCAGATTAGAGCAATGACGTGAATCTGTTGCTCAAGTTCAAATGCTTCTGCTTGCCTTGCTGCTTACTCGGATAATGGTCTACAATGGTCTCCAATAACTGGAATAGACTAGCACTTAGTAAACTAATACTGGTCACTAATACTGGTAAACTAATCTGACCATATATTAGCTCACCTTGTGCCAATGAAAGCAGCCAACGTGCCCTGGGCAGGCAGACAGCTCCTGGGTACAGCCTGCTGTGAAGACAGGCTGCTCTCTGCATGCCTCACATGGTGCCGCCAGCCCCAGTGGGTGCTGAGCATTTAAAATGTGGCTAATTCATCTAAGAAACTGAATTTTAAATTTTATTTTATTTTATTTTAACTAATTTCTCAGATAGTGATACGTATATCAAAGGGGGTGAAAAATGAGCTACATCATATAGAAAACAAATGAACAGTTAAAAATTTAATAGCTATGTAACAATTTTTTTTTTCTAATCCTCACCAGAGGATTGACCCCCCCGACCACCCTCCGATTGATTTTTAGAGAGAGTGGAAGGGAGGGAGTAGGGGGTAGGGAATGAGAGAGGAGGGGAGAGAGAAAGAGAAAGAAACATGGACATGGAAGATACATGGATTGGCTGCCTCCCACATGTGCCCTGACCAGGGCTGGGGATCGAACTGCAACCGAGGCACATGCCCTTGACAAGATATGTGCCCTTGACCAGGAATTGAAACCCATGACTCTTCAGTTCCTGGACTGATGCTCTAATCACTGAGCAAAACCTGGAACTACGTCACTATTTTAAGGCATATTAGAAAACTGTAACCAGTATAACAAAGATGGTTTAATAGATATTGCATTGCTTGGAATAAGAAAAAGTGAAAGAATGCCTTTATCTGAAGAGAGATATTAAGTAAAAAGTAAATAATTGTACACACGGTACGTGAGCATGGCATAAGTTGCGAAGGCTAATGACTGAAGTCTGGAGAATACTAGAGTAGACAGTGCCGTCCAAGTGCATTGCACTGAAGACTGGCAGATGGTTACCCTTTGTTAGCATGGTCTCCCAGAGTAAGGAGGAGGCGCTTTTTAACTGTCCTCACAGACAAGTGGGGTGAAGACGACGATGTGAGACTGCAAAGACTTAGGGGAAGTTAAGCCAGCCCTGGGCTGCTGTGCAGCTGCTGGGCACTCACCACCAGCAATCCAGCTCCCGCAGGTGTTTGCTGATGACCTGGGGCAAAATAGCAATGATGTTCGGAAATGCTCTATGGAGTGGATAAGGTAGGCTGCAAACTGAAAAGAACCAAATACAAATGTTATTCCATTGTATTCCCTCTCCTCTTCCTTAGCTTCATCTCGTCTTCCAGGACACCACCTGGACCCAATTTTAATGGATCACAGATAATTTATTAAGAAATAATACCAATTTCTGTGTTTTGGGCTATTCATTTCCCACTGTATATCGATTGTTATTTCCATTTGGTCCCCAAATCCTTCCAAGGCACCCCAATTCCTTGGTTTCAGGGCTGGCTGCATCATTGTCTATCACTGTGTGTGATCCTGGGCAAGTTACTCGCTTACCCTGCCTAGGCCTCAGTGGGGGATTGAGGAAGACCTAATCACTACACTATCTTCAGTTATACCATTCTATAAATCTTTGACTATTTAAAGCATTCCTCTCAAAGCCTGGGCTTGTAAATGGAGAGTGTCAGGCCTTTGAAATGCAGCTTGTGTGGGAAAGGAAAAAGTCCAGAACTGGTGTGCTGCTGGGTCAGAATTGTTCTTTGTGAAGTAATAAACTGTCTGGGCTCTCAGATTGTCTCAGGTTGCCTTGAGTTTTTGCAAAAGTGTCTTTTTTGGGGGGAATTGTTCCCATTGCCGGAAAGTGGGTGTTAATTTGTACTTTGGCCATTTTTCAGGGCACAGTCTGGCAAAATCCTGGCAGCTTCATCCAGAGGACAGGCAGATCCAGTGGCCTTGCAAGATAACACACATGCTACATTACTAAGTCAAGTCAAACCCATATTCGAAAACCTAGGTTTTATAAAGGACCAGCTACAATAGAGCTGCTGTTAACATTTTTGCTCCCTTCCTGTGTGTACATGTGCATTTTGATTTCTCTTCAGTAAATACCTAGAAATGGACTTTCTGGATCAGCTTTCCAAAGGGCTTGTGCCATTCTATATGCCCACCAGCAATGGATGAGAGTTCCAGTCTCATAAGGCCCTTAGTTCAGCCCATTCTTTAGACCCTGCACTTATGTGCTTGCCCTAGAAATATATTCCAGGATGCTCTGTGGGGTAAGATGTGAATTCTACTTCCCAGAATAAAATATTAGCACTGGTTTTAACAACTGACTTCCTGTCACCTTTCCCTATCTAGCTTTTATTGTTTTTAAAATAAATGTTCCAACAGAAAATGTAATTATATTTTCCCTATAAAATAATGATTACAAGAGTTGACAATTCATTGCTATTTCAACGATGAGTTAACCCTAGCTAGAAGAATCTGAGCTCGGCAATTTGACTCCTCTTTACGTTTTTCGTTTGTTCGTTTGTTCATTCATTTATTCATTACTTACTTATTGGTCACTGTGAGAGGCGAGTTGTCATGCTTAGAGCTGAAAACAAGACCCAGGCACTAAGCCTTTTTTTCCTATTTTTAAAATTAAACTTATTGGGGTGACATTGGTTAATAAAATTATATAGGTTTCAGGTATCCTATATAATAAAGAGCTAATATGCTAATTAGACCAAACAACTGGACGACCTTCTGGACGAAACCAGGGCTGCAAGGGGTTATGCGGTCCAAGCCCCTTGCATGAATTTCATGCATCGGGCCTCTAGTATAATTCATAATACATCACCTGTGTATTGTATTGTGTGCTCACCAACCCAAGTCACGTTTTCTTACCACCGTTTATTCCTCTTTTCCTCTGGTAATATTATGCTGTTGTCTATGTCTATGAGCATTTTTATTTTTATTTTTGCTTAATCCCTTCACCATTATCACCTAGTCCCCAACCCAACTTCTTTGACAAATGTCAGTCTGCTCTCAGTATCTGTGAGTCTGTTTCTATTTTGCTAGTTTATTTTGTTCATTAGATTACACATGTAAGTGAAATCATATGGTACTTGTTTTCCTCTGCCTGGCTTATTTCACTAAGCATAATGCTCTCCAGGTCCTTCCATGCTGTTCCAAAAGGTAAAGTTTTTCTCCTTTTTTTATGGATTTCTATTCTATTATGTAAATGTGCCACAGCTTTTTTAAAAGAAGTTTTTATTAATTTTAGAGAGAGAGGAAAGAAAAGAGATAAAGAAGTAGAAACATGGATGAGAGAAAGACATCGACGGGCTACCTCCTGTGTCCCCCCTAACTGGGATTGAGCCAGAAACTCAAGCATGTGCCCTGACTAGAATTGCACTAGGGACTTCTTGGTTTCTGGGTCAACAGTCAACCACTGAGCCACACTAGCCTGGCTCACACAGCTTTTTTATTCACTCATCTACTGATGGACACTTGGGCTGCTTCCAAATATTGCCTATTGCAAATAATGTTGCAATGAGCATACGGGTGCATATACTCTTTTGAATTAGTGTTTCAGGTTTCTTCAAATATATTCCCAGAAGTGGAATCACTGGGTCATAAGGCAGTTCCATTTTTTAATTTTTTGAGGTAACTCTATACTGCTTTCCACAGTGGCTATACCAACTTGCATTCTCACCAACAGTGCACAAACTTTAGCACTGAAAGTCTTTAACAACTGACTTCCAGTCACCTTCCCTTTTTTCCACATCTTCACCAACACTTGTTAATTGGTTTATTGATGATAGCCATTCTGACAGGTGTAAGGTGATATCTCATTGTGATTTCAATTTGCATTTCTCTGTTGATTATTGATGTTTAGCATCTATTCATATGTCTATTGGCCATTTGTGTGTTCTTTTTGGAGAAGTGTCTATTCAAAGGACCATTTTTTAATTGGATTGTTTGTGGTTTTGGTTTTATAACTTCTTTATACATTTTGGGTCTTAACCCTTTATCAGATGTATCATTGGCAAATATGTCCTCCCATTCAGTGGATTATCATTTTGTTGACTGTTTCCTATGCTGTGCAAAAACTTTTTCCCCCCTTGCTCTAGGTCTAGGAGATATATCAGGAAAATATTTTGCTATGAGAAATGTCTGAGATTTTACTGCCTGTTTTCTTTTAAGATTTTTATAGTTTCTAGTCTAACATTTAAGTCTTTAATCCACTTTGAGTTTATTGTTGTGTATGTATAAGTTGATAGTCTAGTTTTATTCTTTTGCATATATTTGTCCAATTTTCCCAATGCCATTTATTGAATAGTCTGTTTTCACCCCATTGTATGCTTTTGTATGTTCATTGTATGATCTTGCTTCCTTTGTCAAATATTAACTAACCATAAAGGCATGGATTTATTCCTGGGCTCTCTATTCTGTTCCACTGATCTATGTCTGTTTTTATGCCAGTACCATGCTGTTTTGATTACTATGGCCTGTAGCATAGTTTGATACCAGGTAGCACGATTCCTCCAACTTTGTTGTTCTTTCTCAAAACTGCTGTGGCTATTCTGCATCTTTTGTGGTTCCATAAACATTCTTGGAGTATTTATTCTAATACTGTGAAGTACACCATTGGTCTCTTGATGGGAATTATGTTGAATCTATAGATTGGTTTGGAGAGTATGGACATTTTAATGATATTAATTCTTCCTATTCATGAACACGGTATATGCTTCCACTTATTTGTTTGTATCATCTTTCAATTTCTTTCTCCAGTGTGTTACAATTTTCCAAGTACAGGTCTTTTACATCCTTGGTTAAATTTATTCCTAGGTATTTTTGATGCAATTGTAAATGGAATAGTTTTCTAGTTTCCCTTTCTGATAATTCATTATCTAACCTAATAAAAGAGTAATATTGAAATTGACCATTTCTCCAGGATGCCTAAGCCATGCCCACCAGCCAATCAGACCAGCTGTATGCAAATTAACCCAGTCAAGATGGAGGCTGGCAGTCACAGAGTTAGAGTAAACAGCAGGCTTCCATTGCACCAGGAGTAAATTGTCTGCCTAGGCCAGCTGGGCTTCTCCTGGCTCAGGCAATATAGTTGCAACATTGTTTCAATTATAGAAGCCTCAGAGCTGAAGCAAACAGCAGGCTTCCGTTGCACCAGCGATGGAGGAAACTGTCTGCCTAGGCCAGCTGGACCTCTAACTAAGGCAACATTCTTTCAATTAGAGAAGCCTCAGAGCTGAAGCCAACAGGAGGCTTCATTACCTGCTGAGGCTCTGCTTAAAGGAACAGTGTATCAATTATGGAAAATAAATAAACCCCAGAAACCTGCTTCCAGCCAGCCTTGCTGGGACATTGGAAGCTGTGGGCAGCCTGAAAGCCTGAAAACAGCCCTCAGCCTGTCACCCAGGCTGGCCACACCCCAATGGGGTGAGGGTCCCCACTGTGGGGCTTGGTCATCCTGCAAACAGCCATCAGGCCCTCACCCAGGCTGGCCAGGTACCCCAGTAGGGACCCGAAACCTGAAGGGGCTGTAGGTAGCCTGAAAACGGCCCTTATCCCATCACCCAGGCTGGCCACACTTCAATGGGGTGAGGGTCCACACTGGGGGGCTTGGCCAGCCTGCAAACAGCCATCAGCCCCTCACCCAGGCTGGCCAGGCATGCCAACAGGTGGACATCCCCAGAGGGGTCCCAGACTGCGAGAGGGCACAGGTTGGGCTGAGGGACCTCCTGAGTGCACAAATTTTTGTGCACCAGGCTCCTAGTTGTTGTATAAAAATGCAACTGATTTCTGTACATTTATTTTGTATTCTGCTACCTTAGTGAATTCTTTTATCAGTTCTAGTAGTTTTATACAGTAACATGCCATCTGCAAATAATGACAGTTTTTCTTCTTCCTTTCCAAATTTAATTGCCTTTTATTTCTTCTTTTATGATGCTATGGCTAGGACTTCCAGTACTATGTTGAATAAGAGTGGTGAATGTGGACATTCCTGTGTTATTTCTGATCTTAAGGGAAACACGTGTAATTTTAGCCCATTGAGTATGATGTTGGCTATGGGCTTGTCATATAAAGCCCTTATTACCTTGAGGTATGGTCCTGCTATTTCAGTTGAGAAGTGTTTTTTTTTTTTAATCATCATAAATTGGGTGCTGGATTTTATCAAATGCTTTTTCTGCATCTATTGATATGATCATATGATTTTTATCCTTCATTTTGCTTATGTGGTGTACA
The DNA here is from genome assembly GCA_004026665.1 of Murina feae. Taxonomy (NCBI): domain Eukaryota; kingdom Metazoa; phylum Chordata; class Mammalia; order Chiroptera; family Vespertilionidae; genus Murina; species Murina feae. The sequence goes on along the minus strand of PVJC01011988.1, from coordinate 2,944 downwards.
AACACAAAGCTTTCTCTGAGATATTCACTGTCTGGTAAAGAAAGCTGACAAGTAAAGAACCTTCCTTCTACAATATTGCAAGTGTTATAGTGCTGGAACAAGATGTTAAGGGAGTTTAGGGAGAAATGGTGCATTTATTCCAGAGCATTAACAGTGATGGTAGCATTTCACAGAGGAGGCAGTAATGAGCAGTGCATTAAAGGGTAAGTAGCGATGTGACAGAAAACAAAGAAGACAACCTCCTAAGATGCTAGAAAAAACTTGGTTACAGAAGTTATACCTAGCTAAGAAGAATGGAAGAGGGAGAGAGGGAGAGAGGGAGAGAGGAAGAGAAGGAGAGAGAGAGAGAATGGGAATGAAGAAATGAAGTGACAACTATCAATTAAAAATAAGAAACCATACCTTGATGAGTCATGCTGAGGTTGACTCTCTCCCATGGCAGTGCTATCTGAGGTGAGTACATGGAAAGAAACTGAACAAGAAACAGAGGGTGTCACTCCAGGGTGCCCTGTATATTCCTCCTTAACAATGGCTGCTCAACTATTATCTGCTTCACCTCTGTGGAAACAAAGACCAGGTCCCTTTGGCTCCTCAGGTCCTCCTTGTCCTGTCCCAACACTGTGCCCAGCACACCCAGGCACTGGGAATGCACCAAAGCAACCATGCAGGAAGCCTTAAATGGGAGGCCGCTGAGGCTGGAGCTGTCCTGCAAGTAACCCACTCACCCCCGTCAGGGCCTTCTGCACCAGGATGTCTGCCTTTCCACTCTCATCCTGTGCTAGCATTCTGATTCTTGCTTTGCATGTTTAGCATCATGTAAGCCACTATGATTCCAAGGTGATCTTAGAATGTTTTGTGCTGAGGAAGAATTTAGAAGAAAATTCTTATGTAATAGGAAATTTTCAAAGCATTCCTATAGGACTGGGTCAAACTACTTTTACTTACAGAGTTTTTAGGAGAAGAAGCCCTGCCTAGAAGCCTGACCCAGGAAAGCATAGATGTATCTGACCTCTAACTGGGCACACAATGATGAACATTTTCATCCCTTATTTCAGGAGGTACCTGTGCTGCAGAAGTAACTTCTGTTATTTCTGAAAAAAAACCAAAATGGAGCTTGTTCTTTTCTTGCAAAACTGCATTCCCAGGGCAAAACCACCTATGGAATGGGCCTGCACAGGATGGGAACGGATGGGCCAAAGTGCCAGTCAAAACCCCAAAGAGATGCCACTTCACACCCACTAAGATGGCTGCAATAAAGAAAAGGCCAGGATGCAGAAAAACTGGAGACTGCACACATTGCTGAATGTTAAATGAGTTAGTTGCTTTTGAGAAGAATCTGGCAGTTCCCCAAAAGGTTAAACACAGAGTTGACATATGACCCAGCAATCTCACTCTTAGAGAAATGAAACTTATATTCACAAAAAAACTCACACACAAATGTTCACAGCAGCATTATTTGTAACTAGAGACCTGGTGCATGAAATAAGTGCAGGGGGGGGAGGAGGTCCCTCAGCCTGGCCTGCACCCTCTTGCAGTGCAGGAGCCCTTGGGGGGTGTTGGACATCCTTGGAAGAGGCTCCTGCCACTGCTGCTGCCTTTGCCAGCCATGAGGCTGGCTCAGGGCTTATGGCTGAGTGGTGCTCCCCCTGTGGGAGCACACTGACCACCAGGGGGCAGCTCCTGTGTTGAGCGCCTGGCCCCTGTTGGTTAGTGCGCATCACAGCGACCAATCATTCTACTGTTTGGTTGATTTACTTATTACCCTTTTATTATACTAGAGGCTGGGTGCATGAAATTCATGCATGGGTGGGTGTCCCTCAGCCCAGCCTGCACCCTCTCCAGTCTGGGATCCCTCTCAAAATCCAGGACTTCTGGCTCCCATCCACTCTCCTGCTCCCAGCCTGATCACCCCTTAGCCACTCCCCTGCCAACCTGACCGACACCTAACTGCTCCCCTGCTGACCTGATCACCTCCAACTGCCCTCCCTTGCTGGCCTAGTCCCCTCCAACTGCCCTCCCTTTCTGGTTTGGTCACCCCCAACTGACCTCCCCTGCCAACCTGGTTGCCCCTAATTGCCTCCCCCTGTAGGCATGGGTTCCTCCCAACTGCCCTCCTCTGCTGGTCCGGTCACCCCTAACTGCCCTCCCTTGCAGGCCTGGTCCCCCACAACTGCCCTCTCCTGCTGGCCATCTTGTGGTGGCCATCTTGTGTGTTGGAGTGATGGCCCATTTGCATATTACCTCTTTATTATATAGGACTGTATATGGTGGACAAAGTTCAATTACAAAGGGAGGCCAAACTCTCCCAGAACTTTCTATTCCTCAGATGAAGAAGGGTTCAAGCTAACATCAGAATCACTCTTGCATTTTCTACACTTGTATGTGTATGGCTCTACATAGTATTTATTTAGTTAACTCTTGGGAGACTATGCATTTGTGCTGTCTGATATGGTAGATACTGGCCACATGTGCCTATTTAAATCTAAATTATTAAAAATGTAATGAAATTTAAAATTTAGTTCCTCAATGGCAGAAGCCACCTTTCAAGTGCTCAGCAGCCACATGTGGCTGGTGGTGACCATGCAGCACAGACACAGGGCAGTTCCATCATCTTAGATCAGGCTCACGAGACTGCTGCTCTGGAGGGCCAATCACTTCCCACCAGTCCTTCTGTCTTTAAAGCCCAGAGTTAAAGAGCTCTTTCAATGATTGTCGTAGGTAAAAACCTGTGACCAGACCAGGCACAGAGCAGCCTCGGTGAAGAATGGAGCCACAGCACAGCCCATTCCTGTGCGGATGTGTCATTCCACACTCTGTCCTGCTGGGACGCAGGCTGCTTTCGATTTCTTTAAGAAAAAAGAAGAAAGAAAGAAAAAGAAGCAAGAAAGCAAGAAAGCAAGAAAGCAAGAAAGCAAGAAAGCAAGAAAGCAAGAAAGCAAGAAAG
>PVJC01011987.1:0-40476 GCA_004026665.1 Murina feae | reverse complement strand
GCGGGGAGCAGGGATTTGGCAGCCTGAGAACCAGGGAAGGTCTGCTCAGAATGTGGAAGCAGAAGTAGAGAAAGTATTAAATCCCCCTGAAGGGAAGTCGAGGCCTGTTGTAGGGTCTGATCACAACCCTCTCTAAAGGCCCCAAGAGACAACATGGAGCACTGGGGGATGGGGCGTGGGGATGGGGTGGGGGGGAGAAGCAAAGAAGAAAACCAGACAGAAGTGAAAGGGGAGTAAACTGGGGGGAGAAGAGAACAGAGTCCGTTCTGGCAGAGGGACCCCTGTATTTCTCTTCCTAGGAATCAGGCAGATCTGGATTCAGAACTGCTTCCATCACTTATTAGCTGTGTGACTCAGAGTGATTTACTTAACCTCTCTGAGCTTTTTTCTTTCTCTGTAAAATAGGGAATAAAATATCTCCACACACAGGGTTGTGGTGAGCAATAAGTGAAATTCCACTGTAAAGCGTTTGACACGCAGCTCTATAAAGGTTGGGCGCCTGGGGTGGGCAGCCATAAGTATGGGGAACTTCAGCAGCAGGGACAAAGTCCGACAGCAGAAAGGACTTCCAAACATAATCAGCCCAGGCAGGACTTACTTCCAGTTTAAATAAGAGGCTCCTATCTGGTTAGCATGTGATGGGGCGGGGGGAGGGGGGGGGGCAGTGAGGCGGGTATAGTCACCCTAAAGGGCAAGGGAGGGCCTTGCTCATGGGAAAATACAGAAAAATTAGCAGAAAACTCCTGGGAAAGCGTTTTAAGGGGTGGGGAAATGTGGTCTTTTTTGGCAGAGAATGAAGGCAGGAGCTTAATGGGTTTCCTTGTGGAAATGTTTTGAGGATAGAAAGTCCACTGGGGTCTCTATTCCATAAAGTGGGCTTGTAAAGGCTGCCTGTTAACGCAGCTGCTGGGGAGTGAGGGGAGGAGGAAAGGGGGGGGGCAGGAGGAAATGGGAGAGAGGATTCCTGCCACCACCTCTGAGCTTGCTCCCCTCCCAATCCCCAGAACCTTCCACCCCCAGGCTCCTCTACCACACCCTTTGCCTTCACGGAAGATGAATGGGGGCCCATCCTGGGAGACTTAGGGTCCAGGGAGGAGAGGCCCTGGGCTGGAGTCTAGGAAATGAGAGAGGCAATCATGGGAGCTTCCGGGGTAGGCAATGGTTGGCCAACCCTTCCCTGGAATGGAAACCCTGTTAGGCTAGGGCCAGGGCAGGTGGCCAGATGACAAAAACATAACAGGATGTCCAGCCTCCCCACCCAGTCCCAGGCATCCCTCTGCTGGGGGATGAAGTTATAGGATTCACAAGCGCAGAGAGAGGAAAACAGTAAGTTGGGGAACACCAAGGAATTGTGGTTGCCTAGGATGGAGAGGTATGCAGGGTTTTTGTTTGTTTTGTTTCTTAAATATATTTTTATTGATTTCAGAAAGGAAGGGAGAGGGAGAGATAGAAACATCAGTGATAAGAATCATTGACTGGCTGCCTCCTGCACACCCCACACTGTGGATCGAGCCCACAACCCAGGCATGTGCCCTGTCCGGGAATCGAACAGTGACCTCCTGGTTCATAGATCTACGCTCAACCACTGAGCCAGGCTGGCTGGGCATGAAGGTGTTGGTAGAGGTGGTGGGGAGGCTAGGCTGGCAGGTGGGTTCAGTCCCCAGGTCCTGTACCTGGTTCCCAGCCTAATTACAGAATAATGTGAGTATGGTTAGCACAGGCCCTCGGGATGGGCCGTGAGAGCCAGGGTGAAGGCAGACCTGATCCGGCAGTGAGGAAAGCTTTCTGGGCAGGGTCAGCAACCGAGGCTGGGGGCAGCCAGCAGAGCTGAGACCTCTGACTCCACAGCACAGACTCCAGACCTCAGACACACCCCTCTGCGGCCTCCCTCACCCAGTAGGAAGACAGGATTCTTTCCCCTCCCCAAGGAAATCTCAGGTAGGAATGGCCACAGAGCCCTCTCCCCATAAGGAGGACATCCCTATAGTGCTCCACCCCAGCCCCTGCTGTCTGGGGAAAGCTCCGCGTCCTTAATCAGAGCTGGAGAACAGCTGGCCTGGGAGGAGGGGTAGCCACACCCTCCCAGGATCCCCCAAGGTCAGTCTCCAGGGCAGCCAGTATTTGATCGTCCTCCCCTCCCCCCGAAAAACAGCGAGGGTAAGTGGCAGCCATTGATTTTGCAGTGCGGGTGATATTTTTAGCTCCTCTTAGTGTCAGCTGCTCCTCCCACCTGGCCACACTCTTCTAGTAGACTTCTCGGCTTGGGGGCTGGGAAGGGGCTCCCCGTGAGGTCCCCCAACAGGTCTCCTCTTTCCTCTGCATACTTCTCTCATCCATTCTCAGCTTCCCCTTTCTGCCTTCTATCCTGCATCAGACCCATATCCGGTGCCCTTGCAGTTTCGGGCAGGAGACCCTGCCAGGAGGCAGAGGACTTGTAAGGTCTCTCCCCAGCCCCGGCCCCTCCCTTCCATTCCTCTCCCCTCTCCCCACCTGCCACCCTTTACTCACTGTCCAGGCAGGGCTCACACACTGTCTGGTTGGCTCCGCAAGGCTGGGCCACACCCTCTCCTAGGTTGCAGGCTTTGCAGCACTCGCCGCTGTGGGTGTACAGGCCGGTGAGGCATGCCTCCTGGGCACCTCCGAAGGACACCTGGGTCGGGGGAGATCAGAAGGTCAGACTGGCAAGAGAAAGGAGAGGGGGTATCTTCTGAGGAATCAAACACCCCTCCCCAAAGCCTCCTATTGGAACCACCTGGGCCTGGATGAGCTCACCAGGGAGGTATTAGGCACATCAAAGCTGGCCGGAAGAAAGGCAGTGGGGGGCAGCGCACCCCTGCAGGCTGCTGGGGGTGTGAGGTCAGAGCCTCCCAGGCTGACCCTATGCACAGTTCATTTCGGGGTCACAGCAGCTCTTGGAACCTCAAGGATACACTACATGGGGAAGGAGGCTTGAGGCCCAGGGGATTGGCCTTCAGGTTGCAGCTCACACAGGGCTTCCAGCCAAGGGGGGCAACTGGCAGCTGAAGTTTAGTCCAAATGCCACTGACTAAGCTGCACACCTGCAGGGCTGCCTCTGCCCGGAGCGGGGCCTTTTTCTAACAGAGGCTGGAGGGCCTTCCCTACTCCAGGTCCTCCGGTCTAAAACCATCCCTCATATTATATATCCGGCAGGACGTATCTGCACCCAAGGGCAGAAGGCCGTGGGGTGGGGCCTGGGATTCAAATCCTGATTCTGCTTTGGGAGCTCGGGCCTGTCCTGGTCTCCCTCTCTCTGTCTCCATCTCTCCAGCTAGACAGAGATGGCCACAGCTCAGGGCCAGAGCGAAGACCAGCCCATCGGCAAGAGTGTGGCGCCAAGATGTGAGAAAGGGTCGCCTGTTATCAATGATGAGAAAGTGGCAGCTGTCATCACCCGACAGTCCAGCTCCACGAGGGTTTGATTTCCAGGCACCAGCCCCCCCCCCCACGCCCTGCCCCCCATGCAGCCAGTGGGAACAGCTCTGGAACCAGGGGGAAGGGGAGTCAGATTCCTGCCGCCAAAGCATCTTTGCTCATGGATGGAACAATTTAGCACCACATTCCCTAGAGGGAGGGGCTGCTGGCAGCTTGCTTTACATTTCTGTTCCCTGAAAAAAAAAAAACTTCATGTCTAATAAAACTCCCAAGCCCGTTTCCCTGGCCCCAGACCATGCAGCTCCCGCTCGATGTCGACAGGAAGTACGGGCTCTCAGGTCATGGGAGCAGAGGGAGCCTTAAAGGTCCTTTTGGACATCCCTCTGCTTCCTCGCTGACCAGGTCACGGCCAAGAACACTCCCCTCTCTCCAATCCTTTAAGATATCCTGAGATCCCACCAGAGTCAGGGGGAGGCAGGGGGTGGACAGATTGGATCGGTCTCAGAGGCAGCCTTTGGTCCTCAAGAGACCAGCAGGGTGGGTGCAAGCAGCACAGGAGGGGGACCCCGGGTGTTGCCACCTCCTCCTCCCAGGTGGCAGGAACATGGAACTGGGAACATCTGCAGACCAGAAGTCTTGGGGGTAGGTGGAGTCCCAGATACAGGCTTTCCCCAGGAGGCGTGTGAGATTATAGAAGAGTCTGTTTGGATTTCTTTTTATCCTTCAGGGCTCCGTTTAAATATCACTTCCTCGAGGAAGCGGGCCAGTGTCTCTCCCCTTCCAGCCCCTCCGCGTCCCCCTCCCCCCCCAGATCAGGCGGCGCTGCCCCGTTACGCGTTCTCCCTGTGGACTATCCTTGTCTGCTCTGACACTTCACAGAATCCCCCACTGGACTGTCAGCTCCCTGAGTGCCAGGCTGTTGTCCCAGAGCCCGACAGGGTACCTGGCACTAAACAGGCACCTCACTTAACTAGAACTGGGCGGAATGCCGTCTCCGAACACTGAGGCTTTGCTGCTCTAATCACCTCATGGTTTTCATTTTCACCGGAGTGGCTGCACCTTTCCCTGACTGGAACATGTCTTCATGGTTTCCCCGTGACTCAGGGACTCAGTGTTGACGCCAGTGATTACACCGGGCTGCAGCGCAGCGAAGCCCTTGTGTTCTTTATCCCAAATTACTACCACACTACTGTCTCTTTCTGTTCTCCTTTTGATTTTTTAAAATAATTTTTCTGCCCTAACCGATGTGGCTCAGTGGACAGAGCGTCGGCCTGCAGACTTGAAGGGTCCCGGGTTCGATTCCGGTCAAGGGCATGTACCTTGGTTGCAGGCACATCCCCCAGGAGAGGGTGTGCTGGAGGCAGTGGACGGAGGTTTCTCATAGATGTTTCTAACTCTCTATCCCTCTCCCTTCCTCTGTAAACAATCAATAAAATATATTTAAAAAAATAAAATACTTTTTCTGTCTCCTCCCTTTCTGCCGAGATATCAGTGGGCAACTCTTGCTGCTACCAGAGCGTGATCTGCAGGCCCCCTCCCGCACCATTCTAACCTCCTAGGTCTCAGGGGACCTTTGGGAACTATGGCACTAGCCTCGGTAGGAAGGTGTATGAAGTGAATGTAAGGAGGCTCCGAACCAGGAGGGGCAATTCTCCGAGTAGAGTGTGAGCTAAGCTACACTGCCTCCGTCCTCAGCGGCCTCCGTGGCTGCACATCCTGGCACGTCACTTTGCGCTAGGCGATCTGGGGCCAGTCTTGAATTTCTCTGTGCCTCAATATCTTCTGCATTAGGTCATTATGACCGGACCTGCCTCATAGGGTTGCTGTAAGCATTACATGAATGAGTAAGGTGTTCATATGCTTGGGGAAATTCTCTTTTCTCTTTTCCGAGGTCTTTCTTTCTTTTCTCTATTTCCTAATTGGCAAGTGATTTTATTTATTTTTAATTACATTTATTGGGGTAACATTGGTTAATAAGATCATATAGGTTTCTTAAAAAAATTTTTTTTATTGATTTCTGAGAGGAAGGGAGAAGGAGAGAGAGAGATAGAAACATCAATGATGAAAGAGAATCATTGATTGGCAGTCCCCTGCACACTCCTGACTGGGGATCGAGCCTATACCAGGATTGGAACTGTGACCTCTTGGTTCATAGGTCGACACTCAACCACAGAGCCATGCCGGCTGGGTAAGGTCTTACAGGTTTTGAGTGTACATTTCTATGAGATGCAATCTGTATATTGCATAATAGTCGTCGAAGTGGCAGCCTTGTACAAGCCCCTCCTTCTCCCCGCTTCTTCAAGCCTGCTCTTCCTGCAGCTGGTGGTCTTTTCTCCTCTCCCAAGTCTAGCATTTGGAATCGAGTCCATGTAATTAGTGACCATGTATTTCCTGTGCTTGTTTTGTGTTCCCTGTTTCAAAACATTCTAGATCTGCTTCTTAATAGTATGTTATTTTGGGTAAATTCTCAATCTCTCCGAGCTTCAGGGCTTCCCTCTTCCCCACCCCCCAGTCACACTGGGCGCTAGTATCTGCTGCTCAGGGTTGCTGTTAAAATGAAATGAAATCATTTATGCAAATCTGTCTGGTGAATAGTAGGAGTTAAATAACTGTTAGGTATCAAAGAAGCACCTTGTCTTGGGGAGAGCAAGCTGCTGAGCCTGGGTGGGAGGTAGCAGGAGGGGACCCACCCCCTAGACGAGGAAACCATGTAAGAGCCGGGGGCAGGGTAGATGCCAAGCAAGTCTTCCCTACGAGGGAGTCTGAGGACAGCATGGGGACCAGAGGAGGATGGGTAATGGCTCTCCTTAAAGTTAAGTAATTCAACAACTATTTCCAGAGCACGGAAATAAGAGTTCCCCTGATTTCTGTGGGGAACCACAGTCCCATGGGGTAAAGAAAGTGTCACCCAAACAGCCACTCTAGAAGCCAAGATGCTGAGGGGCGAAGACTTGAGGGATTGCCTTCATCCCTCTCTGACAGATGGGGAAACTGAGGCCCACAGAGGTCCCTCTGCTCCGTGGCCTGATGCTGGGCCCCGGCCACACCTTCTGTTGGTTCAAGCCAGGGCAATCTTGGGAAGCCTGGAGGGATGACTAGATCCAGGCTAATTGTTCCAAAATGACCAATTTACCAAATTGATAGATGCAGTTGCCTGATTACCTTATTACGTTTAGTCATGTCCCGTCTGAATGATTTCATCCCGTTTTTTTGAAAATGTTTGCAATCTTTTTATTTATTTATTTTGCCATGTCAAGGCTTTCAAGAAACTAAGGTGGGAACACTCTTAGAAAAACTGATTTTAAGAATCGAAAAAAATTTTTTTAATTAGACAAAATAGAAAACGCACCAAAAATAGTGGAAAGACTTGAGTGTGAATGCTTCAGTGTGCTGAATCCTAACTGTTCACAGTTTCAGCAAAGGGTTCTTTTGAGGTCCCTGCAAACCCGCGGGGGGGGGGGGGGGGGGGGGGGGGGGGGGGGGGGGGGGGGGGGGGGGGGGGAGGGGGCACTGGCACGTGCTCCCCACCCCTTTAGATGAGGGTTGGGTTTGGGGAGGGGCCAAGAGCTCATTGCTGAGGAGGATGCTGCATGGGGACTCTGAGAGGGGTGTGTGCTTGGGGCCAAGGGACTCAGTTCCCAATGTGTGGGCATAGGACACCGATGTCACCTCCAGGGCCGGTCCCGCCCTCGTGATCCAGAAGGGGGAGGGTCTGGGGTAGGAAGGACAGAGTAAGCTCCAAGCCACGCCTCCTCGGTTCCAAAGCCTCCATCACTTCCTAACTGCAGGAGCCTGGTTTCGTGCCTGAAAATCTGGGAGTTCAGCTCCATCGACTGTAAAACGGGAATAACTAGATTGACGCTGCCGGGACCTTAGGAGGGTTAAGTCATGCAAGAGAAATTACCCAGGCAGTGCGTGCCACATAGTAGGCATTCAACCAATTTTATTATTCCCGCCCCCCCCCCGCCCGGGAAGAATCTGTCCACGTGAATGGGACCGGATGGTACAGCGGATGGGAACCCCTTCTCTCCTGCCCCGCCCGGCCGCCCGCGCCCTCCGATTTGCTGCCCTCACTGCATCCCTATTAGGCGCATTAGCCAGCCCGGCGGCTCCGGTTACCGACGTCTGAATGACAAAGTGCCTCCATTACCGGCGCGCCCGCCCGCCGACCCGCCGGGACGCGCTCCGGCTTCAGCGCGCGCTCTGGCCCGGGAAGGACTCGGAGCGGAGCGCGCGGTGCGCACAGTCAGCCCGCAGGGCCGCGGCGAGGCGGAGGTCCGCCTGCCTCCACCCCCTGGCCCGCCCCGCCCCGCTTTCCTCCTTCCTCGCCTCTCCTCCGCTCGGGGGGCATCCCTCCAGCTCCGGTCCGGGAGCCACACGACTACTGCTCACCCCAGGCCACCTCCCTGCCCCCTTCCCGGCGGAGAGGCGCCTCTCGCCCGCGGCGTTTGCCAGCGGAGGTCCCCGTAGCCACTCCCCAGTCCTCGGACGAAGCCACAGGTACCCACCGCTAAGCCGCGGGATGGGGACCGGCGCCCGAAGAAGGTCTCTGTCCACCGCCTTCCTATCCCGCCGCTGGCCTGACGCGGGGGGGTGTCCAGCGTCAGGTGTTCCCGGCTCTCTGCCCGCTGGGACGCCGGGCTGCCCCTGTCGCAGGTACGGGCAGTGCAGGGCGGGGAAGCGGGTGAGGGGCATCCCGCCAGGATTCGAGCACAACCTGCGTGTGGGATCCCAGCCAAGTTGTTTAAACTCGCGGAGCCGATCTCCACATCAGTACGAGGGGAACTGGGGGCGCGATGCTCGGATTCGGGGTGCAGATGTCAGGGAGAGTGCGGACACCTCCTCCACTGCCGAACGCTCCGGGGCGCTCCGTCCATGGCCACGCACCAGGTCCCCCATCCCGAATCTCCTGTCCGAACTGCAGGGCGGACTTAGATACCCAAGAGGACCGCAGTCCTGCGCCCAGACGGAACCCGGGGCGTCGGGGCACCTCGCTCTCAGGCAGCGCTCAGCGTCCTCATCCGAAAGCTGGGCCGGGCACGGGCGGAATCCCGACCCGCCTGGGTGCTGGAGCCGCGGGGACGGCGGGCGCGGCGCTCCGGTCACTTAACTTAATGGGCGGCGGGTGCGCAGCCCCAGTGGCGCCCGCAGCTGGGAGGGCGCAACCCTCGTGCCGCAGCGCCCCCTGGGGGCCGCCCCCGCCTCCGCGACCCGGGGCTGCGCGCTGCCGGGACGTTCCCCTCCCGGCGCGTCCCGGCGCTCCGCACCCGAGACCCGGCGGCCGCCAGACCCGGTCGGACGCCGCCCACTCCATCCCTTTCTGCCCGCGGCGCTTCTTCCAAACGCGGGACCAAGCGCCTCGGAGCAGCCCGTGGGTCGGGGGAAGGGTTCGCCCCGCGACGTGGGCGCTCCCTTCCCAGCCTCCCGTCCCCCGCGCAATTCCCCGACTGGGCGAGGCCGCAAGAAGAAGCGCACGACAGGAGCGGAAAAGCGGAAAACGTCCCTCCCTCTGCTCCTCTTCTCCCCCCACTGCCCCTCGGCAGACCCGCGGGGCCCCGACCACCTTCGGGGCCGGCCTTCCTCCTCCGTCCTCTGCGTCTTGCTTCCGTCTCTCTACCTCCCTCGCCGCCGTCCCTTTTTGCCCTACCCAACCCACTTTTTCTCTCTTCAACCGATGACCCCCACTCCCCGAAGCAATGCCTCCCACGCCCCTCCCCCCATTGTCTGGCCAGTCCTCATTGTCCGCTGCCCGGTCCCCTCGGTCGTTCCACCTCCTCCCCATTGTTCCAGCCCCTCATCTCCAGCCCCGCATGCCCCTCACATCTCTAGTCTCCGTCGCATTCCCCATCCTCCTCCAGCCTGGGTTCTGTCGCACGACCCCCCAGAAATCAGATGCTGGGAGTGGGGGAGAGTCGCCTTGAGGTCCTGGCATTCAAGCGCCCTCTTCCAAAGAACCCAGGTTCCAAGAACCGCAGGACCCCCTCCCCTGGGACCCCTCCCAGCTCCTCCACACCCACACACCCAGCTACCGGGGCGCCCGCATCCGCGCGCACCTCTGGTCCGCATCTCTACCCTGGATCTCGGGGTCTCCTCTGCGCCCTGAGAACCCTGGACGCTCCTCCGTGGACCCTGGCATCGGCGCTCCTCTCCTGCCATCCGTCCCCAGCATCTGAGAGCCCAGCGCGAGGTTCTGCCTTCCCTCGGGGAAACCTGACCCTCTAGGGTTCCGGTCCAGGGAAAGGGAGCGGCTCTCCCCCGGCTGGCACTCACCCCCAGCAGCAGCAGCAGCAGGCGCGGCCGGTCCATGGCGCAGCCCGCGGCACCTGCCCCCATCGTCCGCCTCCCGCGGCAACGCCGACTTCCAGTTAGTCCGCGCTGCGGACGGACCGGGCTGCGCTGCGCTCCGGCACCCGCCCCCCGGAGCTGGCGGAGGCTCCGCTCCCTCTGGCTGCGGGCGGGCGGGGCTGGGAGAAGCCAGTGCGGCGGCCCCGCCTCCTCCCCGCCCAGCCCGCCCACCCCCGGAACCTTGCCCGCCTGCTCCACCGCCTCCGGGAGGGGAGGGGAGGGGAGGGAGGAGAGGGTGTGCGCGAGCTGCGGCCGCGCGCCCCGCTGCCATTCTCAGCGCCCTAGCCTCAGCGCCTCTCCCTCACCTCGCCCCGGTACCCAGAGTGCCAGGCCCGCCCAAGGGCACGTCTGTCCCGGATACTGCGGGCCTTGGACCAGGGCGGCTCCCCTTCCCCTCCGGCTGCGCCCACCCGCGGGACTCACTCTCTTACCCATCTTCCTCTGCCCTCCACCCCCAGCATCTGGCTTCAGCTTCTTCTTGGTGCTGCTCTCTACCCAGCCTTTATCAGCAAGATGTCCACTGCCCGCTCTGCCCTTCCTCCTCTGGTCCATACCCTACCTCTGCCCCTTCCCAGTGCAAAGCCTAGGGGGAGGGGAAGGGAAGAGTAGCAGGTGACTATTTGAATGGAGGGGGCGGACATGCAAGGGGGAGTCCATCCGGACATCATTCTCAAATGATGGGTTTGAAGGGATCACAAATGTGCACACATAACACAGGAAGACACACAGTTTCAAGCTCACATACATGTACTTATATGCCACATATGCCCACACCATCCTCATGCACTCATGTAGACCTGCACATCCTACATATGTGTGTGCACCTCCACACCCAAGCACACACGCACACTCATTGCACATGTGGTCATAACACACACGCATACTCATCTACACATTCACACAGGCATGTGTGCATGTACAGTCACCACACAAGCTCCATGTGCATAGTCTCTTGCACAAATGCACACACATTCATGCACACACACACTTACAAACACATAGATGTATCCTCAGCAGCATAGCTTTCCTAGGCCACATGCTTCCATTAGCTTATGCCCATGGTTTCTTATTGGAATGCCTGGTGCGCAGTAAGTGCGCAGTAAAGGTCTGCAGAAGAGAATAAATGGAAAATCGGTCGGATGGACTCACACCCAAGTACACATCTGTGTGCTGTGTTATCATCCCACACTCACCATGTCCCCGAAGCCTTGACAGGTCCAAATCATAGGCTCAGCAGCCCAGGGAATGTCCAACAGCCTTCGGATGGGAAGCACCCCCCCACCACCACCACCTTGATGCTCGCACTGCCTGTCCCCACTCTTTCCTGGTTCCCAGATATGAAGACCCAGTAGCACATGTGGGGGGCATGTCTACAAAGTCCATCCCAGCACCCTGATCTTGAACATGTGTGTTTGTGTATGGGGGGTGGTGTGTGTGTACCTCAGTTTTGACTTTGGAAAAAAAATAGTACTAATCTCCCCTGTTCCCGGCAGGAGAGATCAGTGCACTTGTGAAGAGGACATGCTGGGAGTTGGTAGGGGGTTTCCTAGGTCAGCTGGAGGCCATTCATTTGTTCATGCTGGGAAATTTTTCCCCGTGAATTTCTTTCCTGAGGAACCAGCTGAGTCCAGGGGCCGACCCACAAAGGACAGGTAGGCATCGCTGTGCATGAATGTGGACGAGCCACCACCTGGGTGGCTGGCAGAAGAGGCCAGGAAGTGAGCCCATCTTCAGAAATCCCTGAGGAGTCCCTCCTCGGGGACAGGGACCCGCCTCTGAGCTGTTTCCTTTTCCCTCAGCTTCTGCGGCCCATCCTTTCCTTTCAGCTGAGTTCATGGAAGGCAGGAAGGGGCAACATTAGTACTAACAGCATCATTGCGCTGCTTACTACCAAGGGTGTACATGGTGTGGCATTAATTTAAACCCTCCTGTTATTAATTTATGATCCCAGTTATATTATTGCCAAGGTTATCCATCTCGACACCATTTAATATGACCCACAGAACCCTGGCTGAGCCTGGGTTATTAATAATTTCCATGGTCTTGATCATTTAAGCCTTATTCGAACAATTACGAGGAGCAATTGTTACTATTATTAGCAGTGTTTCCATGGGTAAGCCCACACTCAAGACCGCCATGAAAGGCTGAGTGCTGGAGGGGAGAGTGGCTCTGCAGAGTACATGGAGGAAAGAGCACTGAACTGAGAGTCAGGCCAACCTGGTTATAAATGCCTACGCAGCTCGCCCCCACCTCTCCCCGCATGACTTACTCCTGTGGGGTTTTAGACAGGTTAAGTCATCTTTCTCTGCCTCTGTTTTCTCATCTGTAAAATGGGAATTTTAAAAAAGATCCTGTCACGAATGGGCATGGCGGCTAACAAATGAGGTAACCGTGTTCATCACAAAGAGAGACTCCATCCCCTTTTACTCACTCAACCCATATTTATTGAGCACACAATATAGGGCGCACACTGTTCTAGGCACTGGGGACACAGCGGTGAACAATAGCAGCTGCTCTCAAGGAGCTGATGTTCGGGTGTGTTTAGGTATTTGACGCGAAGGATTATTTTAGGATGTGACACCTCGGCTTGACCATTCTGTAGATAACACAGCTGCAATCAGGATGTTCCTTTGCTGGGACCACCACCATGACCACAGTCACCACCACTGTCACCATCATCACAGCCACCTATACCAAAACCAGCACCATCGTGACCACCATCACCATGACACCAGCATCAATGCCAGAAACACCACAGCTACGCTGCCACCACTCCCACTCCCACCATCTTCCCCATCGCTACCATGACTGCCACACCGTCGGCACCACCATCCCCATCATCACCACAGCTGCCAGGGTCATGGCCACCACCACCACCGGCCTGCCCTCATCTGCATCACAAGCAGCAGGGATTCCTGCTCCTAATGGATCCTTCCCTTTCCCTTGGAGCCATACCAGAGGCCCTATGGAGCCACTGCCTGCCTGACTTTAATTCCCTAAGAGTCATGACTCTGGGACTCAGACATGAGTGTCCTTCAAAAATCTCCCCAGCCTGGCCAGTGTGGCTCAGTAGTTGAGCATCAACCCATGAACCCGGAGGTCACAGTTCCATTCTGGTCAGAGCTCTATCCCCAGTAGGCAGCATGCAGGAGGCAGCCAATCAATGATTGTCTCTCATCATTGATGTTTCTATCCCTCCCGCCCTCACCCTCTCCCTTCCTCTCTCGGAAATCAATTAAAAATATATTTTTTAATTAAAAAAATAGTTTTTAAAATTTCTCCCTGACCCAGCCCCCTTGCCCCTAATCCTTAGCCCTTACAGCTGCCACTGTAGGATGGGCATGGGAGTGGGCTTGGGAGCTGACCAGCAAGTGGGATCAGACAGCGTCAAGGAGGCAGCTGTTTTCATGGGAGGGCCCCCCAGAACCATCTCCCATAACAGAGCTGCACCTATAGACGGCCCTGGCCCCCTCCCCACCACCACCACCACAACACATATGCCAAGGTTTCCTGAACCTGATAGTGACCCTAAGGCAGTGCTTCTCAACCTTCTGGCCCTTGAAATACAGTTCTTCATGTTGTGACCCAACCATGAAATGATTTTCATTGCTACTTCATACCTGTCATGTTGCTACAGTTATGAATCGTCATGTAAATATCTGATATGCAGGGTCGTCTTAGGCGACCCCTGTGAAAGGGTTGTTCAACTGCCAAAGGGGTCAGGACCCACAGGTTGAGAACTGCTGCTCTAGGAGGAAAGGGTGGAGAAAATCAGTGCAGGTCTACACGGAGCTGGGAATGGAAGCGGTGAGTGCACTGCACTGTCAAGAGTTGAAATGGCTTCGCCACTCCCCTGTTCATCTCCCCACCCCCTGTCACACACTTCCAGGAAGGCAAGCTCCTTACCCACACCCCCTGTTCTCCCCTCTCACTGGGACCCCTCACTGCAGGCCTTCTGCAGAGCATGGCTCACACCTCCCTTGCCCATCCCTAGGGAACCAGCCTGCAGCCCAGTCCACTTCTGAGCAGAAATGGGACAGCAGAAATGAAGATTCACATTTCTTGCAACGTCCTATGGGCTGGGAGATTCGCACAATTATCGCCTTTAATCCCCACTCCCATGAAGGAGGTGCCAGGATCACCATTTTACAGATGAAAAGACTGAGACTTGAAGAAGTTAAGCCACTTGCCCAAGAACCCCCAGAAGGAAGCCGTGGCACCATAACTGGCCACTATATTGCACAAGGCCCTCCACAGACACATTTTTTCAGCGTTAACCCCCATGTCTATTCACTCTTCCTCTCCATTCCAGCCACCCCCCCACCCCCAGCCTTCACCCCAATGAGTTGGGGAGATAGAACCTGCATGTCAGAGGGGCAGCACTCTGCCCTTCGATGCCACTCCCCACCAGGTGCCCCTCAGGACATGCACTGCAGAATCGGTTCTTGCGGGGCCTAGCAGATGGGCAGAGGCAAGCCTGGGGGTGGTCTCTGCCTTTTGGGCAAAGGTGTGATTTCGAAGCTCTGTTAGCGAGTGCTCACTTTTCCTGCTGTGGGAGAATCACTTCCCCTACCACCAGTTCCAATGTCCAACCAGAGAAAGGGTGAAGGGAGATGAACAAGGAGACAACAATTTCCGAAGGGGAAGGAGGGGGGAGGGGCTGGGCCTCCCCCAGCTGCATCCCATCTGCCCCGGGCAGGCAGCCAGGCAAGGTAAGTGAAACCTGCTGCCCCCCATTAGGAGCTGGCTCGGTGGCTTTGAAGCGTGATGCAGTGATTACATCGGAGCTGACTCCTTCTGGGCCGCAGGGGGCGGGCGGGGTGGGGGGGCTTGACAAGTGAGGGGGGCAGGGTGGGGCCCAGGGCCTGGTTTGGGGTCAGTGCGGTTTGATTCTGGAGCTGCATGAGTAGTGAGAGGGGTGGGAGGAATTAGTCAATTTTGGAGCCCAGTTAGATTAACTGGAGCATCAAAGTGGGCCAGTTGCACTGTGCCCTCCCCCACCGTCTGCTCCAGCCTAAGGCCAGGGCTCCCTTCCTACCTCCACCCCGTCCTGCAAGGGGCCTGTCTGACCCACATTCGCCAGCCTTCCCACCTCCAAGCCCTTCTGTGGGTTACACTCCCCTGAGAGTTGTCTTCTCTCTTCCTTTGACTTAACGGTAGAATAGACCAGTCTTCCAGCATCTCATGTGCAGCCTTTTCCTTCAAAGGCCAACCTCCCTCCCGCCTGTGCCCCATTATGTACCCACATCTCTTGCCAAGGAGCCACAGGATCCTATCCATTCATTCATGTGGACCGTAGGGGCTTAATTTCCCCAGATGTTGTGTCTTGGAGAAGGGGTGTCCAGACGGCAATGCTATACCCAAGAGCTTGAATGGGGAGTGAGTTCCAGGTGATAAGGGCACATGGAGAGAGAGAGTAAGGGTACTACCTACTTCCGGGCAGCCATCTTCCTTGCTGACTCAAGGGGCCACCCCTCCCAGCCCTCTGAGCCAGCCTCTGCCCTCATCTCCGTGGCACACATCACCTCAAGTAGCTTTCCCTTCAGGAAATCCCTCCTAATGCTCAACTTTGATCCTTCCCAGCCCTGCGGGATTGCAGAGCTGCTGGCAGTTCTGAGGGATTCGATCCTCTCTCTCACTTTCTATCCTGCATCCAAGGATAGTCAAGACCATATTAAAGAGACAATGAGGAGGACTACACCAAGGCCGGAGCCCTGTAAAGTCAGCAGGTGGGAAGATAAGAGGGCGCATCATTAGAAGACCCGGGGGGGAAGGGGGGGAGGCTACCATTTATTTGCTATGTGCCCTCAGGCCTATCTCTTCCCCTACCTCAGTTTCCTTCTCTGTAAAATGGGCATTACGGCCAGCATGGTTCAGTGGTCACAGTTTGATTCCCAGTCAGGGCACATGCCTGGGTTTTGGGCTCCATCCCCAGTGTGGACCATGCAGAAAGCAGCCAATCAATGGCTCTCTCTCATGCATTGCTGTTTCTCTCTCTCTCTCTCTCTCCCTCTCTTTTCCTCTCTGAAATCAATAAAAAATAAATAAAGTGGGCATAAGATGCCAGTCTCACTCAGTTCGGGAGTCAGGAAGGTGTGGAATGAATGTGCTTTGTAAGTCAGAGGAGCTGGAAAGTTGTCAATTACTCTTGTTCCGTTTGCTGCGCTGCCGCTGCTGCTGGTGGTGGCTTCTGGCCTGCAGGCTGGGGACCGGATGAGGGGTGAGGTGACATTCAGCACTGGAGACCCGGGCGTCAGGCCTTCCTGCTGCAGATAAGAGCCAGAGCTGTGACAGTTCTCGGGCTCAGCACAATTCCCACGGGATTGCTGAGGGAGGACACATCCCAGGCCCCAGCTTATCTTCACTCTGGCCGGTCTGGGGAGTGGGGTCAAGCACAATTGTCTGGGTTGGTTTCCAGCGGGGGAGGGTAAAGGGCATGGATGTACAGTCTGTTAAGTCTTCCAGTCAAAAGGAGACCCCCAAGAGGGCTCAGAGAGGGGGAGGAGCTGGAGGAGGAGGGCCCCTTCCCAGTCCCACTCTCCAAGGGGACCTGTTGGGCCGGGAACCCTGAGGCGGGGCTGGACATCGAAGAACAGAGGCCTGGGTGGCCGGCTCTTCCTGCAGCAGCTCTCAGCCACCTCCACTCCCCTTGCTGGCTAGATGCCCCTCTGAGAGAAGAAGACACAGCCCTGCCCTGGGGGAAACTCCAGTCTGAGGGGGGAGACAGCTCTTGCCTGGAAGTCCCCCTACTCTCAAGAAGGAGACACATTCTCTAGGCTGCTGGCTCCTCTCCCGGAGGAACACAGAGATGCGCCTGGGACCTGGAGAGGAACCTCGAGGCCACTCTTTTCCCACACACTCAAAGGGGCGGAGAGGAGAGACAGCCCATGACCTTGGGGGTCTCCTAGTCCAAGGGGTTCCCCAGTCAAACAGGAGAGATTCACACCCCTGGCAGGAAGGCTACAGAAGCCACCCCAGAGGCCATCCACAGTCGGGGACCCTGAGGCCCAGAGAACTATATGACCAGCTCAAAGTCGCGAGGTGGGTCTGTTGCAAAGAAGAGAATTGCAGATCCGTTTCCACAGGGCGTCCTAAGAAGGTCCTGGACGGGGAGCCTGGGGGTGGGGGTTCTCTCTTCAGCATCTCCCCAGCTCCCTGCGTGATCTGGCACCACTTGCTGGGCCTCTGGAGGGAGGGGGGTCCTCCTGTGACACAGTGAAATTGTCCTTGAAGACTGCCCCTGCTCCTGTTCCCGGGGAAGCCTGAGGCCAACCAGGTTCTAGTCCAGCCCAGCATAGCCCAGACACAGGTTGCCCTAGGAGGGGGGGCAGTGCAGGCAGGCGGGGTCACCTCCTGCAGGAGCCAGTGGGGAGAGGAAAACGCTGAGTCGGCACTCAGAGCCCCAGCCACCTCCGCTCCTGTTCCATTATTCATCCCTGTAAGAGGCTCTCCCTCCTCTGCCCGACCCAGGCCCGGGCTCGAGAAATGCCTCTGCCTCCCCCCACACAACACCCCCCCCCCCCCAGCTGGAAACTCTTAAGCAAAAAGGTCGTCAAGATGATTAAATGCGAACAGATTTTAGCTCTTTTTCTACTTTAATTAAAAATGTGCTCTTCGTTCAGAGGAAGCTGGGAGACGGAATCGTAGCTCCCGAAGGTCCCTGGGCTGAAACGTGGGGGTGAAACACTCTGAGATGTCGGAGGGCTGGCCCCGGATGGCCTGGGGTTGGGGCCTGCCTGGAGCTGCCGTGTGCCCGTGAGCCCACAGGCCGTGTCCACAGGGGGCAGCAGGAGACCCAAGGCCTCTGGGTGCCAGAGACAGAGCCAAAACGGGGGCAGGGGGGCGGGTGAGCAGGTCTGCACCCTGGATCTGGGGTGGGAGTGGAGTGGGGAGCAGAAAGAGTTCCACTCCATAGACCCTCAGTGCTGGGGAGCCCCCAGTCTGGGGTGGGAGCAGGTCAGTGTCCTCAAGAAGGGCTGGGGTAAGTGAGAAATGGACACGTGGCTTCCAGAACTACCTAGAAGCAAACACTGGAGTGGC
The DNA here is from genome assembly GCA_004026665.1 of Murina feae. NCBI lineage: Eukaryota > Metazoa > Chordata > Mammalia > Chiroptera > Vespertilionidae > Murina > Murina feae. The sequence goes on along the minus strand of PVJC01011987.1, from coordinate 22,698 downwards.
CCAGGGTACCTACGAGCAACGAGGTGGTGAGAGGGGCAGCCAGCAATGGCCTCACAGACTTTCAGCGGGAGGACCACGGAGCCGGACAGGGGCTGCGGGGCTGTGCGCAGGGCAGCGGTGGGAAGGCTTTGGGAAGGGGTGAGACAGGGACGCAGGGCGTCTTTTTACAAAGATGGGGAGATGATTGATGAGCCAGGAGGTCAAGGTTCCATTCCCGGTCAAGGTACATGCCCAGGTTGTGGGCTCGATCCCCAGAGTGGGGCGTGTAGGAGGCAGCCCATCCATGATTCTCTCTTATTATTATGTTTCTATCTCTCTCGCTCCCTCTTCCTTCCTCTCTGAAATCAATAAAAATATATTGAACAATAAACAAAAAGATGATGGGGAGCAGGAAGAAGCCAGCAGGAGGACTCTACCCTCTCTCCTCCCCTCCTTCTGCCAGAGATGAGGATTCCAGAGGAGGAGGAGTAGCAGGGGAAGGGATTTGGTTGAGACACCTGAGAACATCCGCAGGGGGAGGCGGGAGGGAGGGCCGGGCGGGGGAGCTGGCACAGGCTGCAGGAACCACAGGAGCCCACGGCCCTTGCTCATCCGTCCCATTTCCGGTCTGGCCCCAGCCCTGGACAAGCCCTAGAGCAGAGTGTAAGAGAGGGTGGTTGCATCTGAAGTTCCCCTTCGAAGTCTGTCCACACGCCTCTGTGCCCGAAGGAAAGGCCTCCTTCCACTTCCTGTACCTGTGCTGGGTGGTCCTGTCTGCCCTCCCCTCAGGAGCATAGTTGGCCCCTAACCCTGGGCAGAAGTGTCACCCTTCCTAGGGAGTCATCCTGGTGTTGGGGGGCAGCCCAGAGCCCATCTCACCACCCAGCTCCCAGGCCAGGAAGCAAGCAGCTCTGATCGGCTTTAGGAGAGGGGTCTGCAGAGAGGCATCAGGACCCTTCGGAGCACTCCAAGCCCTCCCCATGTCTTTCCAGGCCCATCTTTACCACCCGTTCTCCTACCACCACTTCGAGCTCCAGCGGACAATGTTAGGGGAACAGGAGGAGGGGGAGCCACCAACTCAGCAAGGCTCCCCGGGGAGGTCACATGCGCCGGGCCTTGACCAGGGGAGAGGACCTCACCAGGACAGGAAGGGGAGGGACGTCCGAGCACACGGGCTGGAAGGAAGCATGGAAATGCTGGGTGATCAGTTTGGGGGCAGCATTAGGGATGCAAGAAGCAAATGGGTGGAGATGGAGCAGGCTATGCATCTTGGGGTACCCTGAAGGCCCCTTTTTTCTTGTTGGTGATGGATATCTCTTTCTCTCTCTCTAGTTGAAATGCCATCCTGCCCCCAGGGACAGGCAGCAGGCTCCAAGTCAAAACCTCCTACTTCTCCAAGAATGGCTCCGGTCCACCCTCTCTCCTTCCAAATTTAGTGACTCGAGTTTGGCTGTCTCTGCCTTCCATCAGCCTGGCCCGCTGGCCTCTCTCCCTGGCTGCGTTAGTGGAATGGGCCTGTCTGCCTGGACCTTGGGTGTCGCCTCTCCCACTCTCCCAGTTCATGGGCTGCACTACAAGTCCCATCTAGACGAGCATCCTGGCACCTGCTTGTCCAGGAAGGAAATTTGCCAGGAGGGAGGGATGCTGGCCTCCCTCTAGGTGGTTGGGAGACCTGACACCTGGGTTCCCACAGCCCCACTTCTCTGAAACAGCTACTCACCCAAGCAGCCCCCATGCCTGCGGCCTTCCATCCTTTGTTCTACTTTTAGAAAAACCAGGGACTCCGTGGCTGGGAGAAGGTAGCCTATTTTGATCATCCAAATGGAGCAGCATGGGGAGGGTGGCTGACGGGGCCGGTAGCGTGTCTCTGTTGGCGGGCACGGCCTTGCCCGGAACTCGCTTTTCTCCCCACTGTTAATTATCCAAATTAACCGAACACTATAAATAACCCAACTCGGAGACTTGAAGCGTCTCGCTTCTAATTAATTCATTTTCAATCAAGACACCTCTGCGCCCCCCACCCTAGAATCGGAGGGATGGGGGCCTCATTGTGCAGCTTTTTCAAATATTGAACTTGACTGTCCCCCTCGCTCATGAGCTGGGAACGCACAAGGGGAGACAGAGAGAGAGGGGGCGGGGACACAGCTTTCTTGGAAGGAGGTAGCCTATAAATAACCCCATATTGGTGCATTTGATGGACTGGGTTGGCTTTTCTTGTAATGAGGAGACATGGAGGGTGGGGGTGGGGTGATGGAGACTTCCATCTGCCTCCTCCTTCACTGGGCAATAAATTTAAAGCAAGACCGTGAGCACCACCCAAGGCCTCTATGTTGGCTAGAGCTGGGGAGACTGATCGATAGAGGAGGAGGTGGAGGGATGGGAAAGGGGGAAGAGAGGGAGAAAGAGAAAATGCAAGCCCTCGATAAGTGCAGGGAGGGGGAGGGAATGGGAAGGGGAGAGGAGAAAGAGCAAGAAGGAGAGAGGGGGGAAATGAGGGAGACAGATAAGAAAGGAAAAGAGCAGCAAGGGAAAAGAATGACAGGGAGGAAAGGGGGTGGGAGGGGCATGCACATCCCCACCTTGTACCATGACCCCCGCCAGAGACCCAGGGGCTGCTCTAGCACCATCCTGCCTTGTGCCCAGCCGCCTCCTATCAAGGTCCTCCGGTGTCTCCTCTCCCAGAGCTGTTGACATCCTTTGAGAAATCATGTGGCCTGTGTGCCCCACCCAAGTGCCCAGCAGCCCCCAGCAGGCAAGCCCCGGCTCCTGGCTCCCTGCCTTGGGGGAAGGAACCCAGGCCCAGAGGGAGCAGGCCTCCCATGGGATCTGCTCATTGTCTTTCTGGACCAAGTGGCCGGCTTGACTTGGGTGGAGGACAGGGGAGGAGGGGACAGAGATTGAGTCAGAAGAGAGGAGAGAAGGGAGAGACAGAAAGGGAGAAAGGAGACGGAAGTGGAGGCACAGAGAGAAGGAGAAAGAGGGGCTGAGCTAGAGAGGAAGGACAAGAAAGGGAGAGAAAAGCAGAGACTTAGAGACCGACGTAGAGATGGACAGGAGGGGAGCCCAGAGAGGTGGCTCTGACTGGGTGGGTCCAGGTCACAGGGCCAGCTGGAGCTGAGGCTGGGAGGCCAGGGCTGGGTGGGCTGCCTCGAGTGCCATGAACTTGGGCAGGTGATTTCTGCCCTCCGAACGCTTACCGGTCATCTGCACAGTGGTTGTGACGTCAGCCCTTTCATCCCCCAGAGGTTGTCGTGAAGATTAAACAAGGTTGAATGCATACAGAAATCTTAACCAGGGTCTGGCACATTTGAGATGGCTGCTACTAATAGCAGTACTAGTAGAAGTACTAGTTCTAGTAGCAATGCTAGTGTCATCTTCCTTATCGAACCCCTTTGTGAGAGCCAGACTGGGGTCCCCTAGAGCAGGGCTGTGGCCGCCGCCCCATCCCGGGAGCTTCCTGAGCCATCTCTCCCATCATGCTGGGAGTTCCCAGAGGCAGGGGCAGCCCAGGTCCTTTTCCCTCTGAGCACCCACCCTGGCTTTTCATGGGCAGAGGGTCCCAGGCATGGGGCAGGTTGTTGACCTGCTGAGTGGCTGCCCATGGAACTCATGGCCTCGGGGGCTAACTCATTCTCTCATCACCTCCAGGCCTCCTGTTGGGCCTCCTGTTACTGTCCCCCTGGTCCTCCTCCTCCAGCTGAGACAAAGGGATGGACCAGGTGGGGAGAGTGGCCTTTTCCCTCTGACATCCTGTCCCTGGGCCTCCCTTTCCAGGGAGCTGGGGAGGGGGCTGCTGGGAGCCAGCCCCCAGGCAATCCGATCTCCATTAGCCGCTTCTCTGGTTCTCATTACCAGGGCCCAGGCGGCTTCGGCTTCGGAAACGTGTAATTTCCCCGAGGTTTTTCTCTCCTTCCTTTGCCTTTTGAGGTCCCTCTCCCATCCCAGTCCTCCTTGAAAGCCCCTTCTCCAGTGGACCAGCAACAGGGGTGTAGAGCCCAACTTTATGGGGGGGCTTATGATATGACCTCAATCTCAGCCCAACTCTGGATTCCAGGGAGCAGGATGGTGCCTTTCTTCCTAAATAAAAAGTATCTCCCCTCTCACTCCTCCTCCCTGGGCGCCTTACATCTCCCCTCCCCCACTGGTAGCACATTCCAACACAGCCTGAGAGAGAGGGCTGTCGACTGCCCCATTGGGGCTCCGCAGAACGTCCCTGTTGGCCTCCAGGGCCCCCCCCACTTTGTGCCTGCACTAAGGGAGGCAGGCAGGAATGAATGGGCTGCATGAATGCTCAAACAAACAAAGCCATGGTCGCAGGGCGGGACAAGAACTCAGCCAAAGAGGAAAACCGAAGCTGGGGATGCTCATCCCCCTAGTCTATTCCTCCAGCCTCATCACCCACTGTGTTTCCTCTTGGAACTGCCTCACTCCTTCCTACTCTCCATTCACACCTTGGCACAGGGATCACCTCCTCCAGGAAGCCCTCCACGTTGACCGCTTGAGCCTCAGGCACACTGCTACCCGCTGTCACAGGACACTGTGTCATGGTCAGTGATTGCCTTAGCTCTCTGGGTGCTCATCCTCTTGGGGAGGGGAGTGATTGTGTCTGTTATCTACCTGGGGTCCTCCTTGCCTCCTGCAGGCCTGTGGGGGAATGAGTGCATGGCTAAAGAAGTGAATGAATGAAGGAGCAATGAACCAACAGCAGCCTAAACTCCACCTGCAGAGGATTAGGGACGTCAAAGCAGGCGTGCCCCTCTGTGAACTTTATGTAGCCATTAAAAGCTCTAATTAGGAAGCAAAGGGCAGCATGGGGAGGGTAACAAGTAGAAAAAAAGTGGAATTGCAACTCTATCTCAATTCAATATGCCGTGTGCTCAGGGGCCAGAAGGGAGCAATTGCGCGTTGTTGTTTTTAAAAACCCTCCTTTAATGTTGGGTTATTATGTTTACAATTCACGAATGACTTTTTAAGGACTTCCTGATGCCTTAGAGGGCGGGGAGGAATCCCCACATGAACAGAAGAGAATGTGGGCAGGGGTTTCCCATCGTCTCCTTCTCCGGCTCCTCCCCGCTCCCACCCCCTCCTCCAGGACGGGACAGTGGCCTGGCCTCGCCCAGAGCTGCTGGAGGAGGAGAGAGCACCCTGTTTGCAGGGGAAGGCGGCTGCAGGGCCCAAACAGCCTTGATTGAATATCTAAATGGACAGGCCTGGGCAGTGCCCAGATGGAGTGTGGCAGACATTGTCCCTGCCCTCTGGGGTTTCTAGGATGTTCCAGACATACAGATGAGGACAGACATGGATGGGCAGCCAGGAACACATATAAAACAGAATGTGAAATCAGACTCTGTGTGTGTGCACATACATATAAGGCGACTGTCTCTCTTTTCCTCTACCTGGTGAACTCCTATTCACCCTTCAAGGCCCCATTCATTTGTCCAATCACCCATGTATTCATGTGTCATGGATATCTGTTGCCCAGCATCACTTTGCCCCTGTCAGCTCATGTGAAACTTCCTCTTCCCAACTCTTTTGTGGGGAGAAGCTTACTTTCACTCCAGGAATGGTCATGACGTGACCAAAGCCTAGTGAATTAGTGTACACAGTCCCCTAAGCCATGTGATTGGCTCAAGGATGGACATATCACTAAATCCACCCAATGAGAGTTAGCGCTGGGCTTCCTTTGAGACGACAGGGAGGGAAGCGCTTTCTTCATGTTGGGGTACCAAGCTGGAATATCATAAGCCTTCTTACCATCCCTGGGGGAGAGCCTGGCTGAGAATAAAGCCAACACAAGAAGGAAAGCAGAGTGCCCAGCGTGCCTGGCTGAAGGTCACAGTGCCACCTGGTCAGGCCACATGCCCAACTCCCACTGTGGGGCGTGCAGGAGGCAGCCGAGCAATGATTCTCTCTCATCATTGATGTTTCTCTCTCTCTCTCTCTCTCTCTTCCACTCTGAAATAATTTTTTTTTTAAAGAGAGGAGCCCAGTGGCAACATTTTGCACTTGTGTCCAGGTTTGCCTGGACCTTGCCCCTAATTCTACTCCAGGAAACGTCAGTTATGTTGAACCATAAACTCTCTTCTTTTACTTAAGATAGTTGAGATGGTTTCGTGGACTGAAACCTAAATGCTCCTGACGAATGCATCATTCCACTTACCAAGCACTTACAGCGCTCTGCTCTGTGCCGGGGGCTGGGCGGTGGGATCCAAGGATGACGAAGGCACAGCATCGTCGAGGAGCTCAGAGTCGCCCGAGCTTCGTCCAAATGCTGCCCCTCCGTGCCACCGACCGGCTCCCCCCGACAGTGTGCTCTGTTCTCCACTCTGCTCCCCAGCAGGACGTTCACACTATTTCTTCCACAAATAGTCATTCGCTGCCTGCAACGCACCCAGCTCTGCAGTTCCTCCTATGGTCCTAGACTATGTCTGTATCGGTCCCTGTCTCTGCCTCTTAGGCTGCAAGTCTTTGACGATGGGTGCCATGTTGGTGACTCCCCAGTGCCCGGCACCTGCTACTTGCTCATGTTTGTTGAGTGAATGAGTGCATGTCTTTGTATGCTCACGTGTGCTGGGGGGAGACAGTGAACAGCCAAGGAGAAGGACGATGTGATGTAGAGAAGAGGGGCCTGCAGGCTTCTAGATCTAGTGGGGGAGCTGCCAAAGGAGCCAGCCCACTGCTCCGATCAGTTCAACAAGCCACCCACCCGACAGAAGCATCCCACACATTGGCACCACAAGCTTCTCTCCCCCTGCCCAGTCCTGGAAATTCTGCCCTTCCCCAAGCCCCGCCCATGGTTCCACCTGCCTCTACTTGGAGCTGAGTAAGGTGTCATCTTAGCCCCTCCCTCTCAAGCCTGGGTGCTTCCTCCTTTATCTCTCACCCTTTTCTCTCCTCGCCTCCCCATCGCTCTTTAGTTCCCCGTTTCTTTCCCTTCTCCCATCTCTTTCTCCAGCTTTCCCATCTTCCCACGAGGCCGTTCCTCCCAGTGCATGTATGCAACTGGTTAAATTTCTGTAAACAATTAAGTTTGTAATAAATTCAATTGTATCTCTTCCTTACTAGAAGCTGATAGCATTTGGGAAGAGGGACTGGGGCGGCTGAGAGGCTGATAGCCCCTCTGATGGCTGAGTGCCTGGAAGTGGAGCACTCCCATTTTCAAATTAACTTGAGCTTCACATAATTCATTATCTCCCCACATTTCCCCCTGTCGGATCATCCCAAGCTCTTCTCCTTCCTGCTGCTCTGCCTGAATTTCTGCTCCTCTGCCATCCTCGGGTCCCGGGAGGCATTCTCTTACAGGAGGGAGGATGCAGGCTGTGCAGTGAGAAGGACCTCCCAGTGGGTAGCTCATGAAGATAACCCTTCTATAGGAAAGGATGGAAGGAAGGCGTCTCCATCATGGAGAACTGTGGTCACGGTGGGAGAAGGGGAAGCCAGCCTTGTCAGCCCTGAAACCTGGGGACCTGAAACCCACAGAGCAGCTGACCTGAGTCCCCCAGCTCAAGACTCTGCATGGGGAGTGGGAGCAAACAGCTGCACACATCTGGAAGATGCTTGCCCAGCTCCATTAGCCCAGGCACCAGCCGGACCATATTTGATGTTTGATCTTGGCTTCAACGCAGGGAGGAAGCCAATGGGATGGCAGCGACTGCTCACAGGGACACCCCCAGCCACCAGCCTGCCTCCCCTCCCCTGATCCCCTGACAGTCCACGCCAACTTCCAAGGCATAAATGAAATGCCAGAAAACCAAACACTGACCCCCCCCAGACCCCATTCCTACAGCAGCAGAGCCAAAGCCAATTCCCCTTGGTGGTGGGGGGGGGAGGGGTGCTAGAGTCTCCCACCCGCCTGCACCCCTCCCCATGCCTTTGTGTCTGTCTCAGGCCCTAGGAGAGAGGCTGAGCGCCAGACCACAGTCACGCCTCATTTTGGTTCTTCTTGCAGAGGGCAGGTAATTAATGGAGAATTTTTTAAATTTTTTGGGGGGAGGAGGCAGGAGGTGAGTCCTAAAGACTTATTTGGGAGCCCTGGCCGGTGTGCTCAGTGGTTAGAGCCTCGGCCTGCTCATGGGAGGGACACCGTGTGATTCCTGGTCCAGGGAAGGCACCTGGATTGCAGGTCCTTCCAGACGAGTGTGGGGGGCAACCAATCGACGTGACATCTGTGTTTTTTCTCTCTCTCCTCTCTCCCTCTCTCTCCCGCTCCCTTCCACTCTCTCTAAAAATCAATGGGAAAAAATGTCCTCACTCCTCCGGTGAGAATTAAAAAAAAGCCTTATTTGGGAGAGAAAGTTTGTGGATAGCAAGGAAAATCAGCAAACTGCTATTAGGTAGGACTGGAATGTGTAGCAGGAATGCAGAGCTACTATGCATATATTGAGTGCCTGCTGCATGCATATACTACATGAAGAAGGGAAAGACGGCCCACTGAGGGAGGCGGCTATGTCAGCGGACATAAGCACAGCGACAAGGATGATAAAGGCGCCCGTGGAGTGGATGGGAGGCAGTAGATCTGCCATGAAAGGGCTTCATGGAGGTGGTGATACCTGAGCTGGGCTGAGAAGGGTGAACAGGAGTCAGCCGGGCAGAGAGGAAGGGGAGGAGCCTGCGGGGGAGTGGAGTGGCACTAACAAAGTCGGGGGGTATTGAGGGGAAACGAATGAAATCCCTGGACTGCAGCAAACCTATGTGACCCTGTGTGTGGTGGGTGGGCAGAGGCCGTGTTGGGAAAAGCTCATGTCTACTAACCCTTCACATCTACACAGCACTTGCCAGGCGTTTTTCAAAGTCACGGTCTTACCTAACCTTCATCGCCAGCCATGGGAGGCAGGTTTCAGACGCCCAGAGTAGGAATGAGGAACCTGGAGCTCAGGGAAATCGAGGGATTGACCCAAACTGCTCTGAACAGAGGAGGCCCTGTGCAGAGTCTCCGGCCCTTGTGGGCCTTTAGACTGGGGAAGGTGGAGGTGAAGGGGGTGTCCAGATAGATGTACCCCGAGACCCAGTTTAGACCCAGGAAATGGAGAAACAAGGGGGAGAGCGAGGGGAGCAGCTCAGGCAGGCTTCCTGGCAGAGGGAGCCATCGAATTTGGCTGGGATACGAAGGAGGGGAAGCCGGTGTGAAATTTGGTGAAGGCAGGGGGTTGGGAGTCAGGGAAGGCTCAGCGGCCCAGGGAGGAGGCAGAACTGAGTGTTGGCCTGAATTGCAACAAAGTGGGATGAGCTGGAATGGCAGTGAGAGATGGTCGGAGGGCAGTCCTGAGGGACCCGGACCAAGCAGGTCCCGGTGGCTTACGAGGGGGACAGTGTGGGGAAGTGCGGAAGCACAAACTTTAATGTGGGCCTTGGAGGGGGAAGGAGCTGGGTTCAAATTCCATCTCCACAGCTTCCAGCACCGACCACCTCAGAGGTGTGAGAATCAAACAGGCTAAAGCTTAGCCCCGAGCCTGCTACATGGCCTGTGAGGGGGGTCCCCTGAGAAGATAGTGGAAGGAACAGAACTTGTGAAAGAACGAACATGTATTGAATGACTACTGTGTGCTAGGAGCTGAATCAGAAGCTTCCACATGGGTTAGAGTTCTCGAGATTTGCTGGGTCATGAGACTCACCGGGGTGACTTCGATTCTTCTAGGGCAGCGGTTCTCAACCTGTGGGTCGCGACCCCTTTGGGGGTCAAACGACCCTTTCACAGGGGTCGCCTAAGACTATCTGCATATCAGATATTTACATGACGATTCATAACAGTAGCAACATTTCAGTTATGAAGTAGCAACGAAACTATTTTTATGGTTGGAGGTCACCACAACATGAGGAACTGTACTAAAGGGTCGCGGCATCAGGAAGGTTGAGAACCACTGTTCTAGGGGGACTGAGTGCTTTTAACAAGGGTTCCAGGTGGTTGTTAGGCTCAGGCAAGTGTGGAAAACACTAACAGGTGAGAAAAGCAATGGAGGCTGGCTCTAGCATTGGGGAGAAGAGGGAACCAAGGCTGATAGATGCGAGGGCAGCTGCTGGTGTGTCCAAGCCAGAAGGATAAAGGACTACTGGGTATGTTTATTATATATCTACTAGGGGCCCGGTGCACAAAAATTTGTGCACTCGGACGGGGGGAGGGATGTCCCTCAGCCCAGCCTCTGCCCCCTCGCAGTCTGGGATCCCTTGGGGGGTGTCCACCTGCTGGCATGCCTGGCCAGCCTGAGTGAAGGGCTAATGGCTGTTTGCAGGCTGGCCAAGCCCCCCAGTGATGACCCTCACCCCATGGGGGTGTGGCCAGCCTGGGTGGGGGGCTGAGGGCCATTTTCAGGCTGGCCACAGCCCCTTCAGGGTTTGGGTCTCTACTGGGGTGCCTGGTCAGCTTGGGTGAGGGGTTGAGGGCTGTTTTCAGGCTGCCCACAGCTCCCATTGACCCAAGGTTCCAGGGAGGCTGGCTGGAAGCAGGTTTCTGGGGTTTATTTATCTTCTATAATTGAAACTTTGTTGCCTTGAGCAGAGGCCACAGCCAGCCTAGGCAGGCAGTTTCCTCCATCACTGGCCTCTTGTTTGCTCTAGCTCCGTGGCTGCCTGCCGCCATCTTGGATGGGTTAATTTGCATATCGTTGCTCTGATTGGCTGGTGGGCGTGGCTTATCTGGTGGGTGTGGCTTGGGTGTGGCAGAGTGACAGTTAATTTGCATATTACTCTTTTATTAGGTTAGATGACTGCATACAGAGTACCCTAAAGCTTAGAGGTCTAGGACAATCTCAACCATGTATTGTTTCTGTGGGTTAGGGATTCGGGAGCAGTTTAGTTGAGTAGTTCTGTCTGAAGGTCTCTTGAGAGGTCAGTCAGCTGTCACTTGGGGCTGCAGTCATTGAAGGCTTTCCTAGAGCTACAGGAGCTGCTGCCAAGATGGCATACTCACCTGGTGCTGTGCTGGCTGTTGGCTGGAGGCCTCAGCACTTGGGCCTTTCCGGAGGGCTGCCTGAGCGTCCTGACAACATGGCGGCTGGCTTCCCCTCAAGCAAGCGCTCTAGGAGAGAACAAGGAGGAAACCTTGCCTTTTCATGGCCTGACCTTGAAAGTCACACTCTGTCATTTCTGCAATAGTCTATTGGTTACATGACTGACCCTGTTCAAGTGGGAGGGGGCTCAGAACATGAAAACATGAGGTTCGTGGACACCACATTGGAGACTGGTGACCTCCATTTCATGGATGGGAAAAACTGAGGCTCACCCAGTGTTACTCCAGTCCCTCAAAGCCGAGGCTTGACCCCGGATTTGCCTACTCTGAGCCCAGCAACTTGCCACACACACACACACACACACACACACACACACACAACACAAGTGGGAGATGAACCCACCAGTAGTGAAACCTAGGTCTGTGTGCCCCCAGCTGGGCGGAGGGGAGGGGTGACAATGGGGCCTCCCAGGCCTGAGAAGTAAATATAATCACATGTTTGCTTAGAAAGAAACTTCTAGGCGGGTGTGGGAGGGAGGGACTCTCTTCATCTAAACATGCTTCTGCCCTCATGCGCTGTGTTTTCCATTTAAAACCACACTCAGGGTGGCTGGGAACATATGCTTGATCTGGGTGTATTTTTTGGAAATTCAACCTGTTGGGGTTCTTGCCCCTTTCTCAGTGCCCCCAAGAATGGGCTCATCCTACCTCCCACCGCCTTGGTGGCTCACTCCCAGGGTGGTCTCGGACCCCTGTCTCACCCGCTCTGAGCCCCCAGGAGCTGGGGCGGCTGCCAAGTCTCTCCTGGTTTTGGAGCAACTTCACTTTTCCTATCCTGATGTCACAGACTTTGAAGAAGAGCTGCCTTAGTCCAGGGAGGCGTCAGTTTTCAAAAGGGCCTGAGTGCAGGGAGGGTGCCTCCCCCATTAGACTCTAACTCTAAGGGCCTGTGTCTCCCAGGAAGTGGTAGCCCCCCAGAGTGGGCAGCATCTCATTCATCAGCTGACAATGGGTGGAGAGGTGGCGAAGGCGGGATAGAGAGGTCCCATGTGGGGGGTCCTCCCGTTCCTCCTGCTGTTTTCCTCCATTGCCTTCTCCCCCGTTTCCTTTTTCCTGGTTAGTAGCCTTGGCCCAGGGGAGGAGGGAGTTAGCAAAGAAATACAACGAGGACGCTGAGAGAGACGCCAAGGTGACAGGTCTCCGAATGGCACCCGGGCTCCTTCCTCTCCTCTTGGCGGGCACGCTCCATCTGTGTGCCGGCCCCTCCCCCTGCTCCTCAGCTAGATGAACCGCACAGAACAAAGAGCTGCAGCGTTGGAGAGATCCCTGGGCTCCCTGTGCAGATGGAGAAACTGAGGTTCAGAGAAGGAACAAAGTGCCCACTGAGGAGGCTACAGAAGGTACGCAACCTCCCTCAGGTGTGGGCACTGAGCAGACCTGGCAGTGGCCACCGTCAGGATCAAAGATCATCACATGGCCCTAGCTGGTTTGGCTTAGTGGATAGAGCATCAGCCTGTGGCCTGAAGGGTACCAGGTTTGATTCCGGTCAAGGGCACATGCCTTGGTTGTGGGCTCCATCCCCAGTGGGGGGTGTGCAGGAGGCAGCCAATCAATGATTCTCTCTCATCATTGATGTTTCTCTCTCTCTCTCTCTCTCTCTCTCTCTCTCTCTCTCTCTCTCTCTCTCTCTCTCTCTTTCCCCCCCTCTCTGAAATAACGTGGCTTTAGACAGGCAGAACCAAACCTCCAGGCCTCCATTTTTCCATCTGGAAAATGGGGATTTGCTTCTCCAGTCTGGCTGATTATCAGTTGTAGGTCAGAGCCTTTCCCTGTCAGCCCTGGCCTCTAAGCACTGAGGACATGAACTTGGCCTCCTCTCTCCTGCCCCGACACACAGTTCCTCTGTAGCGGAGTGGGGGAAGGAAAATAAACCCTCTGGGAGGACTGAGGTCAGTGGGGTCACTTGAGAGCTCATATTGCAGCAGTGTGGATGGCTTCTAGGTTAGAAGGACTTCCGGGCCTCGTGGGCAGTGTCCCTGCAGGGTGTGGCCACCCCCAGCTGGGAGGGAACTCCTCTCTCCTGACACAGTCCACTTTTACTCCTTCTTCCTGAGTACAGGGGAAGGGTATGATGGTATGGAAGGTGCCAGATTCCTGGACGCTGCTGGGATGCCCGTCCCCACCAGCTTCAGGCGCCCACAAGCCAGCTGTTTCATTACAAAACCACTTTGAGGCAGGGAGGTGGGGCACCATCCTCTGATGACTCCTCACCACCACCGCAGCTCTGGCCCTGTTTCCTGCTTAGGGGAGGAGGTGACAGGGGCAGAGAAGGTAGCTGAAGAGGCTGGACTGGCCATGGGAGAGGGTCTGTGTCCAACTGCGGGGAAAGGGCATGGAGAAACAAACATCTCAAGCAAAAAGAGGACAAGTGTTCCACGAAGAGAAGCTGGCCTTCTGAGCCCTTGATTTAACCCTCAGAATTCTGGGACAGACCCAGACACCCCTGAAAAACAATAGCCAGTGCCGGGAAGCCTCGGGACAGGACTCTGGGGGCGTGGAGGTGATTTAAAAATAAATAAATGAGAATTTATCAGGTGGTTTGAAGACAATAAAATAGATTGGTATCATAGAGAGTGCCTGGGGGTGCAATAAGGAGGGCCTCTCTGAGGAGGTGACATTTTTAGTTGACACTTGAAGGTCCAGAAGGAACCAGCTGTGTGTAGAACTGGGGCGGGGGCGGGGGGGGGGAGCATTCTAGACCAAGAAGCAGCTGGTGCAAAGGCCCTGAGGTTTGGTAGAGTTTAGCCGGAGTAAGGCCAGAGTGAGTGGGGACAAGAGTGGCTGGAGGTGGGATCAGAGAGGTTGTCAGAGGCCTTGGAAGGTAAGGCAAGGAGGCTGAATTTTCCGCTTATTGTGATGGAAAAACCCGAGAAGGTTTTGATAGGGGCGTGCCAAGATCGGATTTATGTTTTTAAAAGATCCGGCTGCTGTCTGGAGAGTGGATTATAGGTGCCAGAGTGCGGGCAGGGAAGGGAGGCTCGCGCCGTGTCCGACCAACAGCCACTGGGGGCCGTGGAGACAGCGGGGAGAGCCTGATGCAGGTTTGGTTTACAATGAGAGCCAGCAGGCCCTGCTGACAACTGGATGTGGCTGAGGCTTGAAGGGAGGAGTGGAGATGAGGCCTTGGCCGGAGCAGCCGGGAGAGGCTGGTGGTGCTCTGTTGTGGACTGTTCTTCATTCATCTCCAGCCACAAGCCTAGGCCTCCCTCTGCAGAGGCCACGGGCAGTGTTCATTCATGGATTCCCGCAGGAGGTATTTCTAGAGCCCCAGCAGGCCCCTTCCAGCTTCCAGTCCTGCCCTGACCAGCTCTGCCCCGTTTCCAACCGTCAGGGTGGACAGCTGCCCTCCATCCAGCCTGAGGGGCGGGGAGGGGGAGTGACCTCACACACTGCTTCAGCCCAGGTGTGGTGTACAGACTTCAGGGGCTGTGGAGAGCTTGACAACCTCTCTGTGTGGTGCGATGCTCTAGAGAAGGAAGGGGTGGAGACTGTCCCTGCCTAGCCCAGCCAGTGGGGCCCCCACCAATCCCTGCACCTGGGGGTGCAGCTAACGGCAGCCGCTCTTTGACATTGTGGGGTGTCACGAATGACAGGCTCATGGGAGTCTCAGATGCCCGGACAAGACCCTGGCAGAGGACGGTCCCCAAGAGTGTACACCTGGGGGCAATTGTCTTCTGCGGGAGGTCCTGAGATGTGGACACTCAGAGTGGTTAAGTGACTTACCGACGGTCACACAGCAAGTTCTCCACGTCTCTTTAGTCTTGTCCTGTGAAACGGAAGATAGGACTTCCGAGTGCCACGCTACACGCTCTGCTCTGTCCCTCACCAGCCTCAGCTCTCCGTTGCCCTTGAGCCAGACCCTCATTTGCTTCCAAGCTTTTGTCCCGCCTTTCCTGGGGGTCCCCATTGCTCTGTCCATTTTCTCTAGAAAACCACCCCTCACCACTCACACCTCCCCGGATGGCTCTGTGTTGCTCCCTAAGACCTAAGGCTCCCACTGCCTTCAGATGCCCCTCTGGGGGCGGGGGGGCAGGAAGCCTCCGGTGGCAGCTCAGAGCAGCGTCCTCGCCCCTCCTGGAACCCCAGGCTGTCAGCAGTGATGGATGCCGGGCAGCCATCCCTTGGAACAGATCCTACATCTAAAAGCCTCACCGAGCCATCCTGGGTGGGAGGCGGGGGAGGGACACGGGGGTCCCCCAGAGCCCGGCTCCCTGCCATGAATCAAGCGGCCTGCAGAGCCAATTAGCACAGACAAGAACCCAGCGATGAATCATGAGCCCATTAGTCGGCCGGCTCGCACCTCCCCCCATCCAAGGAGGGGGTCCTGGTGAGGGGTGGGGGCAAGGTCGGGGTCCTTCCTCCCTTCGGACAGCCTCCTCTTCCCCTCACCCTCCCACCTTGGAAGCTGGGGTGGGGGGAGGGACAGGATGACAGTCAAGTTATTTGCATACATTTGCATGGAGTGAGGGCATTGGAAGCCCCCCCTCCCCCAGGCAGGCCTCCCCACCTCTCCCTGCGGGACTGGTTTAACCTGAGGAAGCACCTGGTAGGTGACCTGTAGCCCCGCCCTTTCCTCCACCCTCCAGGGACCGAGGACTAGACCTGGGTTAGCAGGTGGTCAAAGATGAGCCTTGAACCCAGCTGCACAGATAACCCAGCCCCGACCATCCAAACGCTGCCCTCCTCCAACAGGGAGGAAGATGCAGCCCACGGGGACTTGTCAAAGACCCAGCTCAGCCAGGGAGCGCATGACCTCACCTGTCAGCCCAGCCGGTGCCTGGAGCCACCTCCCTGAGCCCTGGGGGGTCTCTGCGTTCATATCATTTGTGGCAGGTTAAAGCCCCAAAGCTGGACCTGTGGCTGCTCAGTGGTTAGGACTGAGGCCCTGTGGAGCCATGGCCGGGGAGGAAGAGAACCAGAGATTGCAGAGAGGGAGTCAGAGAAGGTGGAGGGAGATGTGGCAACTGCTGGCCAGTAGTGTGGCCCTGGGCCTCTCTCACCTGGACAGCTCCAGTGCTGGCCAATGGCCTTCTCAGTGATGAGTGGCTGCTGGGAGACAGCAGTCTCCTGCAATGGTTGACCCTCACTGTCACTGTCTCCATTTTATAGGTAAGGTCATTAGTTAGGTTTGGAGCGGGTGAGGGACAAGAACATGGGAACCAAATTTGAACCCAGGTCTGACTGATTTCAGTGCTGAAGCAACTTCTCTCTGAGCCCATGACTCTGCTTCTTCCTGAACTCGTTTGTTCAGCTGCCTAGTAGTCCTACAGGGGCCTCTGACTCAACGTGTTGAAATCTGAACTCATTATCCCTTCCAGCCCAGCCCACTCCTCTTCCCTGCAACAGGTACCGTTAGCCACTGGCTGCCCGAGCCGGCTTTCTTCCTCTACACCCATCAGACACGCAAGTGTGGAATCTGGTCCAGTCTGTCTACGACACGGGCCCTTGTGGGCCCCCTACTCCCCAGCTTCATAGCAGTGGTGTGGCCCAGGCCGGGGACTCTCTCACCTGGATGACTCCAGGACTCTCCCCATGGTCCTTCAATACCCACCCCCAACCACCCCCAGCTCCTTCCATGTTGCCGCCGGAGTGTGCTTCCTCAAATACAATCTAATCCTTCACTTCCACTCGGCTCCCCATCGCATTCAAGATAGAGCATCAGAAGGCCTCCCCCAGTGGTCCCAGCATGCCTTTCTAAGCCCACCTCTGTCCACTTTCCTCTGAATACTCAGCGAGCTACTGCCCCCTGGGATTGCTCACCTGGCCCAGCAGGTACCAAGGTGTGCGTGCCTCTTAGCCTTCAGTCCTGCTTGCCTCGGCCAGCAATGTCCCGTTGCCCATCTCTGCCTGGTTAACTTGTACTCCTCCTTCTAAAATCAGTTCCGTGTCCCCTTCTCAATGAAACGTCCCCTGCCCTGCCCGGGAAGGATGAGCTGCCCCTCCTCTGCGCTCCCACAGCACTTTGCTCAAACTGCTGGCCTAGCACTTCCACCCCCAGTAGTGCAGTTAGTGGGTGACTGCCCGCCCCCCTTGCCTGAGAGGCCGGGGTCATGGCTTACTCAGCTCAGCTTCCCTGACAGGGTCTGGCACGCCAGAGCTGCTCAATAAACGGTTGATAGATGGGTAGCCTGCCCTCTCTCTCCTCTCTCTCTATTCGGCTTCCTTTCTCCTGGCCTCACTCCCAAGTCGAAACCATCCAATTAAAGGAGTTGTGCTGGAAGGCAGTCCTGGGCGTTGGCCCTGGTCTCTGTAGCTGGTCGGGAGCGGCAAGCACCTGCTCTGCACAACCCCATGCATTTGCGGCCCCCCCTGGACCAGAAAACAAAACACAGATTGGAGTCAGGGACTTCAGATTCTGCATGGAAGTGTGAGACTTCGAACAAGTCGCTTCTCTTCTGTGGCCTCGGTGTCCTCCCGTCGTGCGGGTAGAGGACAGATGACGCTTTTGACGTCCCTTGCAGCTCTGATGTGCGCATCATTGAGTTATGATTCCAAGGCTTGTCGAGGGCCCCGGACAGTTGGCATTTTATGTGAATGAAAAGCAAGAGCTGTACCTTGAGGGGGGCGGGCTGTTCAGGGCAGACAAGCAGCTGTCTGGGAGACGGCTCCTGGGAGAATGAGGGACCAGCGCGGGCACACACTGATGGCTCTACTCTTGCAATTCAGTTAATTGTGAAAATCAATGGTCTGGCCAGAGACAGGAGCCGGGGAGGAAGCCTGGGGGTGGAGACTCCCAAGGAGTGAGTGGGATGGGGCTTGGTATCCTTTCTGCGTCCTCTTCCAGGGCTTGTCCAGGGGTTCTATAGACAGAACAGGGTCCAGGAGGGCCAGAGCTCGGGAAGCAGCAGGGCAAGGGAAGCAGCCTGCTATCAGAATTGGGGGGGAGGGAGAATTTGGGCTGCAACAGAATAATCATCATATGCAAATTAAAGAGCACCTCCTTGTTGCACTCCCTCCCCTCCCGCCCTGAATCTAGAGCCGAGTTCTAATCCTGCCTCTGCCACTGACTTGTGGTTGTGTGACCTTGAGCAAATTCCTGTTTGTCTTTGAGCCTCTGTTTCCCCATCTATAAAACAACGCTTGTTCTTCACCATCTCTGAGGGTTGTGGGCCTGGCACAGTACTTGGTCCCACCCAGGGTCCTGCCAGCCTCAGCGCCCACCCCCACATGTTTACCCTCTGACCCATCCAGGCATCTCCCGCAGTCCCTGTGTTCTTCCCACGTCTGGCTGGCTTTTCTCAGCTCCTCCTCAAAGCCCCCTCTGCTTCCCTAATTCCCACTTGGAGGCAGGCCGTCCAGCCTCTCGGGGATCCGGTGTTGAGCCAGCCAGCTGGCCGAGCCGACTGATTTTCATGTTTGCAAATAGGCTAAAGGAGCACAGGTTGTTGTAAGGTAATCTGGACCTCCCACCCTTTCCCACTCCTTTCCCAACCAACAGGACCCCAATCCTCTCTCACTCCACGGGAAGAAAAAAAGAGCAGCCACTGGATGTCCTGGGGGAGGAGGGAGAGGAGGACCCTGGTGGTGATGGCAGAGACCAAGGGGATCCTGATGGGGGAGGGGGGGTTGGGGAGACCCCTGCTGGGGAGAGGGCAGGAAAGAGGAGTAGGGAGCTGCAATAAACCACTCTCCTTTAATCAGCAGCCTCCAGGATGAAATAGTACTCCACTTGGTGGGGCAGAAGGAGGTGCTAGTGTTGACCCTGAACCTGGACGAGCCATTCCCTGGGCAGTGAGCCCCCAGCCCACCCCTTTGATCGCCCCTCACCAGCTCCCTAAGAGGTTGTTAACATCTTTCTTTATGGGGCTGGGGATGCAGCCAAGACTCACACCTCATCTGGGCCCTGGGCGGCTGCCTTTGTACTTTTTCCCATGCCAGGCGCCTGGCCTGTCTTGAGGATCAGCCCGGCCCTCCTCTGCAGATCTGTAAGTGAGCAGTAGTTAGGTGATCTCGGGGGAGGAGCTGTCTGAGCTCATAGGGGGCTCCCAGGTTGATGGAGGGCAGGTGGAACACACACCTCAGCTGACAGATTGAAGAGACAGACGATCCAGCAAGAGAGAGTTGAGTGAGCCTTGGGTGGACTTCCCGGAGGAGGAGGCAAGGAGAGGCCAGAGGAGCAAGGCCAAGGAAAATGAGGACCAGTCTATGGAGCGACCGGGAGAGGGAAGAGGAGCCTACAGGGAAGGCATGGGAGGTTGTCCGTTGGGGAATGTGGAAGAGGTGGTAACGAGGTGAGGCAGGAAGGTGGGCGGTCTCAGAAGCCAAGAGGACAGTGCTGAGTCGCAGTGGACTCATCTGTAAAAACGGGCCCAATGCCTGCCTCCCCAGTTGCTGTGAGAATCCGCCAAGACCCTGTCTATAAAGGCCCTGGCTAGAGATCACACTCCTTCCTCCCTCATTTCCTGTCCTTCCTTTATCCCCCTACCCCTCCAAGCCCTAAGGGGCCAGCCCCCTCCCCGAACCTCAGCACCTGGCCTCATCTGGAAACATCTGCCTCTCCTGCTTCGGATCTCAGTGAAGCCTCTGACGGGCTGAGGTGGGGGTGGCAGCCGGAAGGAGCAGGAGATGCGTCTTCTTCGCCCCCACCTCCCGAGGCCTCGTTCGGTACAGATTCATCCTTAATCTCCTCACGTCCCCTTCCTCCTGGCTGCCCCCAGCACACACCTGCTTTCTCTCTTAGCTCCTCCGTGTGGCCCTCCCAGGTCCCCAGTAGAGGCCTCTGCTCTGCTTCCTCCAGCCCTCCCTTCGGTGGCTGCCCCACGATGAGTTCTCCAGTTTTGCGTCTAAACTTGTAGCCAGTTTTGTAGTCTACTCTGCACCACATCTGTGTTGTTCTATGGGAAAGTACTTCACCTTCCAATTAAGTTGGCAAACTTCCCCCCGAAATATCTTTGAGTGAGAAGCAGTGCCCTCTTTGCTGGCGGGAGGCACCTGACAAGGACTCAGAGCAGCGTGGGGACACGGAACCTGCAGCTCTCTGTCCTTCCCCAGGAGAAGAAGGCAAAGACACCACCCACAGTGACAGAGTGGGCGCGGAACAGGGCAGAGGCAGGGCGAGGGGAGGGTGCCCATGTTCCTGTCCCCAACACTAAGTGAATCTAAGCTGTCCTCAGTGCCAAGTGCCTGGGCCGGCGACAGCACAATAGATTAAAATTCAACCAGGCACGGCCACTCAGGACTGTGTCTTCCGACTGGGGTTTCAATGCCCCGGTGAGGTGGCAGGCTGACTCCATGTTACTTTTGGGGGTGAACAATCATAAGCGTGAAACAGCAACAAAGCACCACTTGACTTCATCTCAAACTATTTATTGATTCTTGAAAAGAGGAAGGCGAGGAAGCCAACCAAAGTCAGGAGCTGCCAGTTAAGCAAGTCGTCAGGGGTCTTGTTGGATCTGAGATGTGGTTCCGTTGACATCACTTAGCATGTGGAGCCTTGGAGGAGAGTTCCCGGTGGGGCCCCCCTCCTGAATGCAAGCTCACTGAGGGCAGGGGTGGTGGTTGGCACGGCGCCTGGCTGGCACAGGGCTATGCTCCTCTTTTGCAACTGTCAATCCAGCCTCCTAAGTGCTTTCTCTGCCTCTGTCTTGACTCCTGCAGTCCACCCAACCGTCTTCCTAAACACCAAGTAGATCCCCTGACTCTGCTTAAATGCCTTCAGGGCCTCTCCATAGCCAAGGCAATCATTCCCAAAGTGTGCCCTGGGGCACATGAGCCCCAAGAGATGCTCCTGAAGAAATGGTTTGGGGGCCAAAATCGTTTGGAAAAAAAAAAAATGCTCTTTTAATGAAGCTTTCCACCCCTGGAGAGTCATATTCCACTTGAGCAAAATGAAGGCTCTGAGAAGTCCTGCAAGGTTAGCATGCAGCCAGGTGACCATGTTTGACACAGCTTTCCTAAACTTATTCCATCACATACAATTGCTTTTGCAAGAAATGTATATAGTGAACAGCCCAAAACAGCCCCATGGAACGTACGTGGGGAAGAAGTGAACTGAGCTGTAAAGCCTGAAGTCCATTTGGGGAGAGGGACAGCTGCGACACGTCCCTGCCTGAGACGGTATGGGTGAGGGTGCCAAAGAAGGGTAGACTGGGCATCAGGAGATTCCATCAACCACTCTCCTCTTGAACATGATGTCCTGGGCAAGAGTGTATGTTTCTGGACCACACACATCTTGAATGAATGTTGGCCTCTCATTGGACCCAACAGCTCCCAAGCAGGAGCTGACATGGTCTGCAATGATCAGATCTCCCCCCAGAAGAATATTTCAGCTTGTCAGGTAATAGGTCCTGAGACCATGTCCCTTGGATCGGGGACAGCAGGAGCCAGTTCTGGTAGGAAAGCACAGGCCTTGAAGGTGGATCCTGGGTCCCCATCCTGACCCCACCTCTTACTAGGAGCTGTGAGGCCTCGGGTAAGTCACTCAGTCTCTCTGTTTTGGGAAAAGAGCAGCTGCTTTCAGCCTCGTTGGTGGAGCTGGGATTCAAACCGAGATCTTGATGGTCCCCAGGCCAGGTGGGTTCATTGCCCTGGCGTTTACGTTTCACCACCTCCAAAGTTCTAGAAG
Organism: Murina feae; assembly: GCA_004026665.1. NCBI lineage: Eukaryota > Metazoa > Chordata > Mammalia > Chiroptera > Vespertilionidae > Murina > Murina feae. The sequence goes on along the minus strand of PVJC01011987.1, from coordinate 1,153 downwards.
TTTCCAATGGAATGGTTAAGTCTCTCCATTCATTCATTTCACTCGACCCAAATATTTATCAGGCACATGCAGTGTGCCGGCAATGGGCAGACAGTGGCAAAGCAACACAAAAAAACACAAGCCAGGTCCCTGCCTGCATGGAGCTCACAGTCCGGCAGGACCGAATCCTTCATTCATTTATTCAATACTGAGCCACCGCTGTGAGGCAGGCACTGTACTGGGCTTGGGCCCTGTGCATTGTGCTTACAGAGCGCTTTTGCCATCATCCTTCCCTTTGCTCCCCGTGACCGTCGGACAAGATAGGAAGTACAGAGGTTACGACTCTGTTTTGTGGACAGGGAACTAGACTTTCAGGGAAACCAAGTGGAAAACTGAGCTGGAAACCACAATTTCTCTTCTCTCCTCAGGAACTCGCTGACCGCCTGCCCTGGGCCAGCTGCTGCTCTCGTGGTGCGGTGCAAAGGTTTGGCCTGGCTGTGGGGCGCTGCCAGCCTTCGTTTGCCCATGTGTCACTGTGGTCCCTAGTCCTCTCTGAGGCTGGGACCCTGCCCCCACCAGGCTTTCCTGCATAGACCTTCCACAGGACAGGATACATGTGAACTGACTCGGCGAATTCCAGCCTCTCTGCAGCCCAGGAAATCCTTCCTGCCCTTGAATGTCCACGCCTTACAGACCAAGGGTGGCCGCTCCCCGGGGCCTCCTCTGAGTGGAGCAATGCTCAGGGAAGACCAGGATGATCCGGTTCTTCCCCAAATGCCCACGAGTGAGCCAAAGGCACCGCAGACCCTGCACCACCGGCCAAGCAGGTGCTCACTATGGGGTCACCCTGGGGTTGGGGTAGGAGCAGGAGCCCAGCGCCAAGATCTTCCGAAGCCAGTGGCCTGGCCACTGGAGTGGGAGGAGAGGAAGGAGTGGTGAGGGGCCGAGTGCTGAGCCCACCATCATTAACCACCATTGACTGAGGGTCTAGACACTCACAGCAAGAGGGGACCCTGGAGGGAGGTGCTGCACGGGGCGGTGGGGGTGGGAAATATCGCCCAACACCAAACTCACTGTCAGCTTCAATGAGCACATCCCAGCTGGGCCAGCGAGAGGAGAGCCTGACAAACGCCTTCTGAACGCCCCCCTTCCCCTCCTTCTCCTCTCTCTCCTC